>OMNZ01074815.1:0-10317 GCA_900303255.1 Lesueurigobius sanzi
TAACAGCAGGGGCCGCTGTGTTAGGGCCATAGGGCTGATTTAATCAAGACCTTCATGTTTAGTCCACAAACAATTACCTTTAACAGCAAACCTTTATATGGGTCAGATTTTCATTTACTACACAATTCTCCCATTTTTGGTCTGTCCTCTTTCTAATAGTGCCTTTTGTGCATTTAGAACTGATAAAAGTTATATTTCATGTGGCCTGTGGTGATGACTTCAGTTTCAGGTTTGGGTGCTTGGTAATGGACCATACTGTACTGGCAGGCCTTCATTTAACAGACAGTATGTGTTGTAACGTGAGACTCTTTTACTTTTACACTGCCTAAATACTACACAATCAAAGCAGAAAACGTATATCTTTCGTCTTCATTTTGAAAGTGCCTGGGGCTAGTATGTTGGGCCAAAGATTTAGGGTTTACTGACAGTGACGTCCTGCTACAGGTTAGAACTCATTTTAAACTAAAATAAAAGTGTCTAATGTTAAACAACATTTTGGCTCTTCCTGTGCTTATTTTTTAACTGTTTGTGTATTATTAGGTATTTAAACTTGTTATCATCATTTTAATTCAGTAATCCAGCACAGTGATTGGGTCGATTCTCTGTTTGATTTGGTCTGTGGGGGAACATCACTTGATGTTAACTTTGCACGACAAAATGATTGTTATCGTTGCAGGGCGACCAAAACGACCAAAAATTATATAATATTTAGTAATAAAAATTATAATTTGTAGACCTATTGCATATTACAGTAGTTGCACCAAGTTGTTGGTCTGCTATTGGCCTACTGTACTATTTATAAACATGTAATAAGTCTGGAATTTGGATTTTTATCTTTAAATTAGAAGTAATGTTGGGTAATATCAGTTCAGTTTCAGTTTATTTAACTTTATCCAGACATTTCAAGGCATTAGAAAGGAACAAGAAAAGGAAATGTTTGTATCAATGTCTGAAAAGGAGTAAGCAGAAGCCAAATCTTATTTCGCCCACCCCTATTACACTCTATTTACATTTAATCACAATTAAAACTTAAAGACAGCTGCCAAAGCTTTAAAGTACAATGTATGCGGTGCACTGCTTATTTACAGTACAATATTTCCACCAAAAAAAAAAGAAAATCAATCCACAGGATGCAACAAGATAATCATCATTATTCAGCCGTAATCAGCGTTTCATGTCAACATAGGATTTTATTATATATTTTTTAGCAATTTTTAAAACTGAATTAATGTTAAACAATTTTTCAACTCTGGTTTCAACTTATTCCATACCACTCTAGGGCACAAGGGGCTTTTAAATTACAAAAATACATTTCATACAAGATCAAAACAAGCCACAATTTACACATGAGAGCAACTCTGTCTGATCTTAACCACTGTTTGAGCTCTCTGCTGAAGATGTTCATATTAGTCTGTAGTTTTAGTCCAGTGGGGAGAGAATACCACAGTTTAACCCCCTTGAAGGAGAAGCTGGATTGTCCCATGATAAAATATTTGGAGCTAAACATAGTAGGTACTGTAGTGGCTATTAAGACAAATTTATCAAATGACCACTTTAACTGTAGAGAATTAAGCTAAAACTAAATTTAAGATCTAAATATTGTGTTTTAAAGGGGCTTCAATGTCGGATTATGATTAAAACCTTTTTTCTATATCAAATGCTATTTGAGTAATGGTGGTAATACACTTTTATTTAAGGTGGTGTGGAGCTTGAAAAATGACCCCAGAGGCCAATGACCTCTGAAAACTTGGCCCAGTAAATAATAGCCCTGCTCTAAATTAAACACAAAGATAAGACTTTACCAAACAACTGGCTCCAGCAGGTACACTTGTGAAGACCCTTTGAAATGAATGAATTTTGAAACGTGATAAATAAAGTGGGCTGGATCTTCCTAAAATGGCATTATCCAAGCCTTTTATGTTACTTCATTACTCACTGCAGTCCTTTGACTGTGTCATGTGATCACATTCATTATTTATCTTCTTTTATTTTGTACATCCTCCTTTCATGGTGATTACAGAATAAAATACTTTCTAATATAGCTATTGTTTTGCTTTAAGATGTGTCCTAAGTGTGTTTGTGAGTGCGAGTGTGGTACAACGGATGGAAATTCGCCCAAGGCTACAATCCGGAGTGGTGTGTTTACATGCATTCATGTGCAAGCACTGTCCCAACCAAATAAGCAAAACAAACACAAACCAACCGCGAAACTGAGGAGGAAGTCCGTTTTTTTTTTGGAGTTTATGGACAATGACGATGGCCGATTTACCTAGCTAAAAAAAAAAAATGTCTTTAAAAGTAGAGTGTAAATATGACCTATCTGTGTCCCCAGAAATGAGATAATTCTCAAGACAAGAATTATCCAATTAGAAAAATTAAAAACATATTATTGCCAGATCATATTGTTAGAATTTACAGTAAATATAAGAGGACTCTCTGTACTTCCACAATCCCACCTCCTGTCCCTGAGCATGTCCTCATTAGTGCTAGAGCAGCCTCCAGTAGTTAAAGCTCAATGACTGACTTGGGCAAGTTCAGTTGTCACTAAGAGCATCATACAGACATTTAAATAAACACTTTTGCTTCATGTGGTAACCATCCATCCATCCATCCATCCATTTTCTTCTGCTTTATCTGGGGCCGGGTCACGGAGGCAACAGTCTGAGCAGAGATGCCCAGACTTCCCGATCCACGCCTCCTCCAGCTCTTCCCGGGGGATCCCAAGGTGTTCCCAGGCCAGCTTAAAAGACCTAGTCTTTCCAGTGAGTCCTGGGTCTTCCCTGGGGCCTCCTCCCACTGGGACGTGCCTGGAACACCTCTCGAAGGAGGGGACCAGGAGGCATCCGAAACAGATGCCCGAGCCGCCTCAGCTGGCTCCTTTCGACGTGGAGGAGTAGCGGCTCTGTTCTGAGCTCCTCCCGCGTAGCCCTAGTAACAAATGTAAATACAATTTCCAAGCACCCTTTGCAGTCAACCATGTAATGCAGCTCATTACATTATACATCACATTATAGAATTTATCCACTATACTGTGCTGTTACATGACTTATAACAGGCTTTCTTCCAAGTCATTAAAAGATTTGTGAAAATGTAAACCTCAAATGTCATTAAACAGCATCAATTTATATTCAAACTGGCATCAAATCTAAATTTGTGGGAAAATAATGATTTTGCTCGACTATTTTAAGTTTGTCAAATATACAAAATACATTGCAAGCCACATTAATAATGATAAAAAAAATAATAATATAACAGGGCTGTGCTCAATATATCGTTGCGAAGTACCATTTGCTGTCTCACTCTCATTCATTCTGGCCTATTGTGCATGTTTTCAGTGGTAGGGGAAACCGGAGAACCCAGTGTAATCCTACGCAGACATGGGGAGAACATGCAAACTCCATACATAAAGGCCCCGTACGCCCCGGGGATTGAACCCGGAAACTTGTTACTGTGAAGCACGAGCGCTAACCGCTGAACTGCAGTTTTGGCTGAAATTGTACTGAAAATTCTATGCTCAAAATTTGCCTGTTGTGTCGAATTTAATTTTGAATATAGAAATGTCCTCTCATTCCTGCATGATGAAAATTGTTTGTGAAATATGCATAGATTTTCTGCGATGCATTTAAATTTAGCCTGGTCTTACCATACCCTTGTACTTGTACAGCGGGTCTGGATCTTCCCAATTGAGCTCCGTTTTCAGGTGGGAGGGGTCAACTCCTTTTAAAGTTCGAAACGATTGGATCTGATTTTACCCAATCACTAACCTGGCCTTAGCCATCCGTATTATCATTTCCTGCATATGCTCGACGTCACCTACAACACCCGCCTCCCCCGCTCACTGAATGGTCCGAAGAAATTCAACCGATGTATCCCATGACCGGAGTTTATGGATGAGGCCAGGCTAATTTAAAATATAGTTTAAGCATTACATTCGATTTGCTGCCACCTATAGAAACCCTGTACAAACGAGGATACTCACATATCACTGTGTTTGTACATTGTTACATATTTTCAGGTGTTGTTGATGCCCGTCTTGTGGACGGAGACCGCCGCTGCTCGGGACATTTGGAGATGAAGCACCAGGGGCAGTGGAGGACGCTGGCGTTAAGATATGGTCTTCAGTCCTCCAGACTCATTTACGCAGCGATGGCGTGTCGACAGATGGGCTGTGGTTCTGTGGTCTCCTTTCAGTTCCAGGTTAACACCACAGTGCCAAAACCCACCTGGGAGGTGCACTTCCCCTGCCGCGAAAGGAAGCTGACCATCCGCGAGTGCAGAGAGGCGGCATCACGCAAGAAAGTGGATGACATTGAGTCAACAGTGTCAAGCATAATGGTGGAGTGTTCAGGTAGATCTTACATAGCTCTGTAAACCAGTGGATTGTGCAGTTCCCTCATGACAATATGCAGAATGTTACACTAAAAGGAGAAAGGACAGAGGAGCCCTTAGCATCCTGAATACCAATCACTGCCAATGACCATCAGTCACAAGTCCATTCAATGAATGCATTTATTCATTAAATATTCCTTGGAAATATACAGTATACCTGTAACACTAAAACTATAGAGCACTGTGTTACAGCCTGCCACCTATTACACTACAGCCCTAGTATTACACTATTACTATTACCAGAAGTAATAATGTAATAGGCCTATAGTAGGTTCAGAATAATAATATATATAGCTTTTTAAAAAGGTCATAAATTATATTTACTATAAAGAAAAAAATAAATGCAAATAATTGTAAATCAAATAGTAGCAAATGTTTAGACTAGATACAGTAGATGTGAGCGCATCAGCAGGTCCACGTATGGTAGGAAGTACAGTACAACGGGTGCTCGTGGGCCGAGGCATAGATGAGGATAAGAAGAAAAAATCCGAGGCACTCCGAGTACAAAAATAAAAGTCCTTTATTGATTACATGGACAGCATACGCGTTTCGACACTGATATTGTCAGGGCAAAGTTTAAAAAGTAGCACAAGCTGGCCCCTCTTAGGTAGAAAAACAAGTGTAAACAAGAGGTGTGCACACCTTACATTAGAGCTTGGTATAAACATACAGACATACAGCATATTTGAAGAATGCATAATAAAAAATAAAAGCTAGACCCATATTCTATATAATATGGATCCCAGTAGCGGAGACTTCATGGAGAGTACAATGAGAACATAAATACAGACTGCTACCACACTGGTAGATCAAGACTGCAGTGGCGAAAGCCAGTAAGCACCCATACACACATTAAAATACAAGAGAGGATCCTTAGGGGGTCATTTATCAAGACACGTCCAAAATAGAAAGCGCAAGTTCAAAAATAAAATGTATTATATTCATGTATTTTTTACATTTTTTTATTTTTAATTATTATTATTTATTTGAGCATCTGAGTTTGACAAAGTTGGACATAAAGGTACAGATCAGCATGGAAAGCAAACGAAAGAGAATGTTGCACATAATTTAATTGAACATTTGAAATGATGTGTATCATTGTTTTTAAGGTGCATTGCAGAACTTTTTATGCAGAAAACAAACTTGATATTAGTGTGTATTTGACCGTTTAGTGGCCCAGTGGCTGGGGGGAGAGATTATGGGGAGGCTCAGGTGAGAAAAAGGAGGAAGAGGAGCAGGAGAGAGGCCGTCTCTGGGAGGCTTGTCCTCTAAGTTTGAAGAAAAACACCCAATGCCCCATCTTTACCAGAACAATAAAGATATTTCACCTCAGAGCACCAACATGAGCTTTTTCACATTTACTAAGGAAGCCAAAAAGTGTCTAGAGATCACATTTTCCACCTTTTCAAAGTTTAATGGTTTATACATTTTCATAATGTCAGGCCTAGTCAGTAATGTTTTTGTTGTTGTAATTAAACGTTATGAAGGTTCGAAGTAATGCATGAATGGGTACTCCACAATGGGTAGAACAAACTAGAGTTTGGGATTTTACAGAAGCCATTCATTTTGGCCAGACACGCCCCCTTCTTAATCCTAATTATTTCATAAACTACACAAGACACCAACCTCAAATCTGAGACCGTCGAGCAGAATGGACTTGCTACTGTGGCTACTGTGGAGCTGACTCAAGACTAATTTTAATCTATATTATATGTTTTTGTCTTTTCTGCAGAACATCTGAGAGTTGTGTCCTCTAGTCCTTGCTATGGTGAAGTTATGGTGAAGTCGAGTCAGAATTGGGTCCATGTTTGCAAATCAGAGTTTTACCAGAACATCGAGTGGATAGTGACAATGATGTGCGCGGAGCTCGGTTGTGGACGCAAGACAAACATCCAATACGAGTCACCTGAAGAAGACGTGGAGTCCAGGATTCACCAGTGTCGGGGCAACGAGACACGGATCGAAGAGTGTCCCTCTGCAGCTCACAGCAACTGCAGCAACGTCCTCCGCATCAGCTGTGAAGGTAGCAATAACCCAGGTTATGTTACGTGCAATACAATTCAGAATCAGAGTAGCTTTTATTGCCATTGTTAGTGAAACAGGATCTCACAATGGAGAAATGTACTTGTTACAGTAAAAATATAAGACATAGTTTAAACTTGGCATTTCACATTTTCTACCTTGTGCAAGTGTGGCGAGCGGAGGTGAGGTTGAGGTGTTGTAAAGTAAAATGGGAACAATAAAGTAAAGTTAAATATCAAACAACGCCACTGGAGAGAAGGCTCCAGACCTAAGACTCACAGGTTCGTTTTTGACATTTCCATATTATCAAAATATATATTTTATTTGTTGATATATTCTGTTCTGTTTCAATAGTTCATTTTCATGTGTTTGTTCAATTTAAAAGCTTGGTTCACAGTTGACATTCCAGAGTCCATCTTGACATGAGCAGACAGACATCAAAAGACAAAAGAGAGAACTGTAGACATCAAAAACAAGGCAACAGCATAAAGGCAGCACCGTCAAAGCATCGGCGTGGGCCAATCACTACCTATGAAATGAATGGGGTTACCACCTGACTCAATACTAGCGGGCCATGGCTAAATCTCTGTTAAAACCTACCATCGGGACGTGCAGAGTCATGTAGGACCTGCACCACAAGTATGCAAGATAAATATAACAGATAAGGCATTTTGTTTTTGGCATGTAACAACGCTAACGGGAATATCCCCTAATATCGCCCATATAATAATAATGATAATGATAATAATAATGGCACTTTCATTTTTTTCAAGCCTGATTACCAAGTTTCTCAAAACGCTAAATATGTTAATGCAGCTCTCTGTACAGGGTGGTATAAATTAAAAGATAAACATCAAGGTTATATACAATTATTTTATGTCATGTCAAACACCATTTATTTGTCAATAAAAAATAATCTTGCCAGATATCAACTGAGCACCACAAATGCGTGTTGTAATGGCAGAGTTATATACAAAGATAATCCTATGGGGAACAGTCTGATGGATAGCTGCTGGGTCAACCTGGTAACCAGCTAGGCCCCAGCCACTATGAATCAGACTGTTCCCCATAGGATTGTCTTTATATAACTTTGCCATCACAGTGCATTCTTGATCTCAACTTCGGACCATTAGTCTCCTTTGATAGCACGCAAACATAAGTCTCCTCTTTTCTTCTGAAAAAGGTGCGCACCTGTCGGTATGTTATAAAATTTAACCTCTTAAGCCCTAGGGTACCCATTTTTGGGGACTTGCCACTTTTAGAGACAATCCTTGTTTATTTTAATCTATTTTTTTAAAAGTGTATTTTTTTTCTTGGAAAAACTGTATTTGGTATGACCAAATACAGTTTTGGTCGTTTTCAAATTTGTAATTTGAAAAAATATTCAAATTACAAATTTGAATATTTTTTTGGCCAAAAAGTGCCAAATTGTGCCCTATTTGTTACAATGGGATTCTGCCTAGACTATTTTAAATCGAAACCTCAATAACTTTTCAATTATTTATTGTTACAGATAAACAGTTGGTAAAAAGTCAATAATTAGCTGTAGTTACTATTTTTGATTTTTATTTGCTTCTTTACAATGTAAACAAGCTGCTGACCTGCTGTAATGTGTGGGGTTTTTTGAGGCGGAATTCATATTTTCTGTCTTTCAACCTCAATTACTCAGGCCCACTATGATTTTCTTGAAAATTTTCACATCTACAGTCTCCCCATAGACATTCATATCAGTCGAGAGCAATATGAACATTTTAGACATTTTACAAGCTGTTAAAAGCCTTCCAGAATGTATGTGTACCAAATTCGGAAAAAACAGCAGGGCTTAAGAGGTTAAGTCGTTAAGTTGTTGGTGCTATTTGTGCGATCAACAGTGCGCATGCGTCACATGAAATGGGTCTATAAAGCTATGGTGGCGCAGCTGGTAGAGCGGGTCGTCCCATGATCGAGAGGTCGGGGCTTCGACTCCCAGCTACCACATGTGCGCACTGCCGTTGTGTCCTTGAGCAAGACACTTCATCCGCCTTGCCTGTGTGAATGTAGTGAGAGAGTAAATGTGTGGTGGTGGTTGGAAGAGCAGATGGCGCAAATTGGCAGCCTCGCTTCTGTCAGTCTACCCCTGGGCAGCTGTGGCTTACTCCCGCTGAGTATGTATGAGTATGTACTGAGTAAATGAATAATGCCATGTGAAGCACCTTTGAGTGTCCAGAAAAGTGCTATATAAAAGCTGCTAAATGTAACTAATAAAGTAAATTTGTAATCTTACTTAGTTATTTTTTAAATCAAGTAATAAGTAAAGTAACTCAGTTCAATTTTAAAGGAGTGATCAGAAATCAGAAATTTTTCGTGGTAACTGCGGCAACACTGTTCCAAAAGGTAGTGTAGTAAAAAGTAGACATACCTGCTCTAAACTGTAATAAAAGTACACATCAGTAAAAGTAAATTGAGTTCATGATGTGTACGTAGCTATTGAGAGGGAAATGGCCTGAATTGCAGTATAATTTCAAACAATAAAGCAAAACATCATTGACAAAGGCTTTCTATTTCATCATCTGTACGTTGTGCTTCAGTTTGTTCAAGCACAAAGTACAGATGATGAAATGGAAAGCCTTTGTCAATGATGGATAACGCCTGTACGATTGAGAACCTACACGAATGTAATGAAACAAAACACAACTCAAAGACTGTTCCTCATAACAACTATTGTCCTTTTAATTGACACATGTTCATGGATATTGTGACTTGTTTTCCCTAGAACCACACAGTCTGCGTCTGGTCGGAGGGAGCCGCTGCAGTGGAGTTCTCGAGGGAAAGAAGGACACGGAGTGGAGGCCTTTGACACGAGGCCACGACAGGTTTGAAGAAGCCAAGTTAATGATCATGTGCCAAAAGCTGGGCTGCGGGAACATGGTTTCTTCAACAACAGTGTATCCCGGCCCATACCAGCCGCGCTGGAGGACGAACTGCCGGGGAAGCGACTTCTGCACACAATGGGAGGGCGACCAAGGACATGGTGCGCTGAAGTTGACCTGCTCAGGTAAAGACCACACACTGGGGAAATAGGGGTGAACCTACACACGGCTTGACCCAAAGAAAAGTCACCTGGATTTAACCAAGCAAAACGATCTGTGTTTGTGTAGGTTTTCAGTCATACAGGAGTTGTCCATCGTAGGCAAAAATTCTTCAGTCTTCATCTGGACTCTGTAGTTGAAGTGTAGGACGTTTCGATCTTAGTCCAAAGATTGTCATCAGCTTAATAACGACTTGAGCACGCTGTGGGTCTCTTAAAGAGTAAACCAAAAAGAGGAGTTAGCTCTAATTTAGCTCTAAGTTCCTCCTCTCATGGTGCTAAAATTAGAACAACATCTTAGCCTATTCATACTTGGTATGAATGGTTCGTTACCTCTGTATTGTCTCACCCTGAGCTAAGTTCTAAGGCTGTTGGCACTCCCCTATGGCCCTGCTGCTCCCAGTAGTCCAGGGTATGGGCTATATGCACGGTGAGCCCACGTGACCAACTTCCTGATTCGATGACCGGGGTCGCATTTCCATCTTGCATCAAATTGCATTGAATTTTTAGCAGGGCTCAGACAAATCTAAAAATATGTGAAGATAACGTGGAGGACAACGATTCACTGATGGCAAGTCAGTGGCAGTGTGTTAAAAACGTGATGTTGGATGTGAAAACTGGCCTGGAGGAAACGTCAGTCTTCATCCAAGTAGGAACTTTTATCTCAGAGCTAATGGCTAGTGTTCAATAGAAACAATATAAAATTTAAACAACTAAATAATAATTAAACAATTAAACTGCTGACAGGCCGCTTCTTTATTGTGCATGCTCATTCAAAACTTTGTGCTAGTTTAATTTTTTATTTGGTGTTAGCCGTTAGCTTCGAGGCATAAACACCT
>OMNZ01074818.1:5012-32418 GCA_900303255.1 Lesueurigobius sanzi
TAAGCGTTAACTCAAGCTCGGGTCTGCAATGTCTTTTGGACAGTTTTGTATATTATTTAGTGTTGCTGTTGTAGGTGTGTGTGTGTGTGTGTGTGTGTGTGTGTGTGTGTGTGTGTGTGTGTGTGTGTGTGTGTGTGTGTGTGTGTGTGTGTGTGTGTGAACAGAAAGTTACACTATATCTGTTTTTAGATTGTATCATACCACAGAGATAATGTATTGGCATTGTAGCTCAGCAGTATTTATGTTTTGTTTTTTTTTACTTATTATGAATATTATATAAAAGCGTCTGCTGTACATGCAAAATATATGGTAGAGTCAAGAGATTGCATCACACGTCTCTTGAGCTGTGCGTTTTTAAGCTCTTCTTGCGTTTCAAGCTCAAAGCGGTAGACGCAAAAGTTGGACAATCTGAACTTTTGGAGAAATCCGCGGTACGTCAACCAATCGGGCCCTCAAAGCCCAGCCTCACCCAACCGAGCCCGTGCACATTCTTACATTTGATCCACAATGCACTTTGCAGAATTAACGCAGTCTAATAATGTGTTACATGCAACTGTGGCATTCTATAAGGCCGGAGAAAATCCACATTTGTTTTTATTTTTTTTAATGAAGCTGAAGCACAAATTCAACTTGGAAGACTAATTACAGCATCACCTACATCAAGCCAATGAGAGTGTCTACAAGGGCCACTCCTCTTCCTCAGCCTATCAGCGCAGAGCTCACCTTCATCGCGGCCAATCATCTCCCGCAGTCTGGATTTTAAACCTCCAGCAATCACGGCTCGTTCCCTTTCCAGCTGCAACCCACCTCCACCCCATCACCGCCTCTTTCACCAGGGCTCCACTCCACTACTTCCTCACAGGCCTCTATACCACCACCAGTGTCCAGGCTCTGGGGAAGTCATCCCTACTCAAATCTACCTATCATACTAACACAAATTCATACAGCAACGATTTCTGCCGGGGTCTGATCGCCAACAGAAATCATGTCAATAAATCTTCCTAATCGCTGTTTTGTCTCTGTCTGAGTCTATCCAGGTTGAATTAGCCATATTAATCTTGTGGGTTTAAGTTTTTTGTTTGAATAAATATAATAAATATATAATGTATCGGTTAAAGGATAAAGAAAAAAAAATACATAAGAAAGTAATCCCAAACCTTTGACCAATAGTGTATTATTTCATCTGCATGATTATTCAAATACATGTGTTTGTTTGTCTACGCAGGCAGCCCACAGAAGTGCGGCTGTTTCCCAGTCGTCCAGGCTTTGCAGCCGTGTCGGAGACTGTGGAAGCTGGGGTGTCTTCCCCCTGTCTGCTCGTGGCCACACAGGCTGTGCAGGCTGCCACCATCTTGTTCAGGTATGCAGAGCACACAAGAGATGCCAAGCAGGCAATACCATCTTCAATCTTCCAACAACAAAACAAACTAGACTTAACATTTAAAAGACACGCCAACGTTTCTCTCCCCATCAATGGAGCTTCCTCATGGCTGATTTTGGTGACCGCCATGCCCATCAGTGGCACAAATGATAGAGCTGGTCCTCTTGTAATCGGACAGATAACGGTTTCAAATCCCACAGGTGCACACTGTCGTAGTGTCCTTGGGCAAGACATTTCACCCACCTTGCCTCCAGTGTCTGCGTACACTTCTGTGTGAAAGTGTGAAAGCGTGACGATGGAAAACGTTCCTTGATGTAAAGTGCCTAAAGCAGGCAGAAAAGCACTATATCAATGTGACCATTTACCTTTTACCACCAGATAGCGGTGGATGTCCAGGGCATCCCCCAGGTGTGACAGCTATATTGATCTTTCATACATGGTCTCCTTCACCCCTCTTTCGGATTAACGTGGCTCTTTATCCAGCAAAATGGAGTTCCTGTCATCGATAGCGTTACCCGTTTCATTCATGTGCAGATACACAGCAGAGTCCAGGTAGGGGCATGTTGATTAAGGTGCTTCTTAAATGGCTCAGATGTAAACTACTCCTGCTTTCCTACCCTTGGGTTTAACTAGGACTGTGCTCAATATATTGTGTCAGGCTGACAGCAATATATTGTTACAAACAATACACGTATCATATCAAGTGACTTTTATCATATCATAAAAGAAAATCAGTTTAATATCCTTGTTTGATACCAGGCTTTATTCCGAATGTATCACAACACACTCCCTAACTACTGCACTATAAGACTTCACTTGCTGAGCATGTTTTGCACAATAAAAGCCTCCATTTAGAGCATCGGGATATGTGAATAAGTATTGTAAGGACACAGAATCGGAGTGTGCATCATATTGTGGACACTGTATAGGAATACGTATCACATTGCGAAATTATTGGCAATACAGCCCTAGATTTGACGCTGGGATGTCATCATCTACAGCTACTGTATATCTTGTGGGTGGTCAACAAACTCAGCTCTTGAGGAAGCTCCCTAAATGTAAGTCCAGTTGTTTTGTTAAAAGATTGGATTAACCACTTGGATCAATTATAATCTACATAATTTTACAATACTATCTTGTTTATTTGTCTACAGTTCAAAATGAAATATAGTCGGTTCTATAGAATGCTGTATTGTGTCTATTTATAAACGAAAAAGAATAGTTTTTGGTGTGTTTTATTATTACTACTTAATAACACTTGTCCATTGTAATATCTCGGGTCAAATCTGTGATAGTATGGTATAGAGATGAAAACTAGGGCTGCTGCCATAATCAAATAATCTTTTGAATCAAAAGTCTTCAAATGATACTCATAATAGGACATATTTTCTAGCACAGATAGTCCTTCTAAGAGTAAAACATGATTTTTATTTTGTTTCTTTGGTATACTGTCATATGCTTTAAAACCAGCTCTCCTCACAATCACAATTGTAGCACATCCTATGCTTCTTGTCTCATGGCAGTCTGACCCACTTAAATGAGTCCAATAGAAACCTCGCATGTAAAGATGTTCTTGTTGCTTCTCATCACTCAGACTGAACCACCAGCCCAGACCAGTCCAGTTCAAGGAGATAGCAGGACTGATAGAAGCTATAAGCAAGAGATTTTCAGAGTTGTCTCTGTCTTCACTACATCGACAGAACGCAGTGAGTGAATCGTTACATATATTAGTGGCGGGAACATTAGCAACGTGTAGGGCTGGGCGATTTGGTCTAAAAAAAATCTCTTTAAAATGACTGCAGACATATTGCACTTTTGACCTGGGGGAGTCTGAGAGTCCTGCAGTTTTTTTGTTTTTGTTTTAATTCAGATGTGATTTTCTGCATTCAGGTGCATTTAAAAAAATAAATTATATTTTCAGCTGGCCCTTTAGCTGTTTAGCTAGAGACCAATGATTTTTTTTTGTGGGGCCCCCTTCAAATTGGGCCCTCTCAGCAATTGCTCAGTAGTTAGACCCTTCATATTTACTGTCAAAAAGTAATTTCATGTTCTCTTTCAGCTCTCTCCTTTATAGCCTGATATCACATTTAAACGTTTATTTTAGGAGTTAAGATTCAGTTTCAGTTCACAATGTGACAAAAGTGTGTATTCTATTGTCACATTTATTATTTTGTTCTTGGTATTTTAGGATTTATTTTAGGATTGTTATTTTAAAATGTTTATTTTTATTTTAAGATTACTATTTGAGCTACTGTGACAACGCAATTTCCCACAACACATCACAACGTGTTTACCGTTTCCTCTCAGTTTTCTGCACTTGGTTTGGCTAGAATTTGTATTAGTATCAATGATGCTATGACAAATTATATCCAATTGGTCAGTTGATGCCGCAAAAATGTGACTGACCGGTAAAACAAACAAATCACAGTATAATATGGAATTCAATGATATCTGATCTGGGCCAGGTAGGGCAGGCCTACTACAGAAATCTCAGATCAGGCAGAGCAAAGGCAGTATGGCCATAAGCCCATGTCAGTGCCCTCTGCTGGACAGGTGTGGAATTCCTTCCTTTAAAAAAAAAAAAATTTGCCTGCCCCCTAGTGGCTCGATAGAGCATTTTAATTATTTCTTTAAAATGTCATAACTCCTAACAGGAATGGGCTAGAGACTAACGTTTTTTGTTGTTGTTTTCCTTAATTCTTAATTAAAACTCGAATTTGCTAAATAAAAATCATTTAACTACAAATTCGATAAATCAATTAAATTGTTTTTTTTGCCCAGCCCTAGCAACGTGTTAACACATTAACGCAAAAGGGTCAAACTAACTCTAAAATAAATGAATAAGTGTTCAACCTTCGGTCCTTTGACATGACGCAGCTGCTCTCTGCAGAACACGCTGCTGTCGATACAGCAAAGCAAACCATACAGTGTCATCATGTCTCATGAACGCGCATTACTCCATTTGTGTCCACCATAGATAGCTTATATGCGCCTGTCACCGGGAGCGGGCACATGGCAGCGCAGAGAGAAAAGGGAAGAAAGCCACACAACCACCGTTTCACTGTGCTTTATGAATGAAATGACTCCACGGCAGAGCTCTGATGGGAAATGTCCCAGTTTACCCAGGACTGTCCTGATTTTGGGCCCTGTGTGCCGTGTCCCGGTGGATTTCTCCCAAACCAGTGGCGTACCAAACCTGAGAGAACATGAGAAGGGAGAGAGTGGGACCGTCTCTCCTACATGCGCTGGTCTTTGGCCCGAGCCGAGATTCATGATAAACAGGACACATCAGGAGTCATGTAGACTACCACAGTGTGCCTCACTGTATTTTAATTATACAGCATAAATGACGACAGCTTTGCGTACTTTTGTTTTGCGTTCATATGCTACACGTGGTGAATTTGCATGCACTTCGAACGACCTCACTGTGCGACACGGAAATGTGCAAATAGTGGCTTCCAGCATTTGTACTGTATATAGGTAATCGGTAATTTAAAGTGTCAGATATTTCTCCTGAACAAACTTTGTGTCGTTTTAGTGTTTTCGCTGCACAGAGCAGTCAGGCTCAGGCTGAATGCTCATTATGACTCTTGAGTGCTGCAGGGGCGGAGTTAAGAGGGGAATCAAGGCAGTGGGGCCCCTGAGATAAAAGGGTCATACTCCCAGCAGCCCATCCAATTGTCATACCATCATATTTATTAAATGAATAAAAAATAAAACAAGTCCCTTAGGTAAAATGAAACAGAAACTGAGACAGAAACTATGACTCAGTCACAAAGTAGTGAAATAGGATCATATTGGCCACTAGTGTTTGCATTTTAGTTTGAGAAATACTGTTACAGAATCACTGACAAAATATATTTATAATGCATTAATGATCAGATCACTGTTTATTGGAAGTTTCTATTTAATGTAACAAGGACCAGTCACTTTTTCACTCACTGCAAATTCACTGCAGTTTCTTTGCAACAACAAATAAGTCATCTAAAAATCTCACAGTATCGGTTTGTATCGGGTATCGGTAGATTTTCAAACCTCAAGTATCGGTATCGGAAGCAAAAAACCTGGATCGGTGCATCCCTAGTCAAAAAACTGAGTTTACTCTTAAATCATAATGAAACAGAAACTACTCAAATGTCCCTGATCTAACATTTACATGACCTTCAACAACTGACAGGAAAATTGTTCAGGAGCAACAATCTCACTTCAGCTGAAATACAGGACTCTTTAATTGATGTTTGTTTCAAGATGCACAATATGCAAACTTTTTGGCTAGTTTCTAGTTGAAAAGCGTAAACAAACAGGTTTTTTGACAATAAATGTCTTCACGCAACCACTAACCATGAGTGAAATAAAGGTTTTTGTGTTATCATTCATATTCTATGAAATGCATAAGTTTACTTTTATGTATACATACTGTATACAGTAGATTGATAGATCGATACATAGATGGAACAAACGAACATTGCTTGTAATACTGTAATTGTCCTCTCTCTCGCTCTGTCTTTATATAGGCCTGTTTAAAGAAATCCAATCCCCGTAGCCAGGCCTCTTGGTCCCAAACCTTTCTCCTACATGCTCTGGTCTGTTTTCAGTCCACTTGCAGGTCAGCACATTATCATGACACCAGCTCTGGGGCTCTAGGGCATCTTGTGTGTTTGTTTGTTCATTCACTTGCGCTCACTGTTAAGGCTGGCTGAGGAGTGTGCAACAGAACCAGGTCTAAAGGAGAATGCTTTTACCACTCCATCTAAGACACAGCAAAATGAAGATTCTTTGGCGTCGCTGTGTCAGTGTCTGCTGCACTGTTGTGACTCTGTCTGGATACCCGCTGTCATCGTAAGAAACAACATTCACACATATGTACTCAGCTGCGTTGATGTTTGTCTTGGAAGAAACTTGGAAGAAAGCCTTTTTACTCCATGGCAACATTCTGATCAAAAACATCTTTGGTCTTATTATGCAACATCCAATATAGTTGGAAAACAGTATTGTATTTGGTTTGTGTTTATAGAAGACAAGTCAGTATGGACCTTGTGCCCAGATATTGCAGCCCTTCTACTCCATACTGTCATCTCAGTTCTTCCTCCTTCCATCACACATGCCCGCCTTCGCCCGGAAGCTTGGTAAGTGCTATCACATACAGTACATTTATTAAACCACCAGAATTTAATATCTCTGTAATTTCTGGGCCTGTCCACTTAAAAATGTACAAAGTTTAATATCATTGATCCGACGATTTTAGCCAAGGTAATATTTTCTCATAATGTTCAAAATTTGTAACACATTGTAAAACGCTCAATTTTAGTCACTTAAAAGGACTTTCAAGCCATTACATTAATAGTATAGGTTCCCTTATATTACTTAACACCTTTAATATAACGGGCAGATTCAACTTTACTTACAAAGCTTCTACACATCTTGATTGCTATAAACTGTTATCAGTCACAACGACGACGAGTACACCAAACAGTGAACAAATGCAGTTGGCCAACCACCACAGCCATTACAGACAATTCTACCTTTGAGCAATGTTTGTAAAATGCCAGAAATAACACTGACAGCTTATTTCGAGGCTCCCAAATAAACATCACAGAGCCTAGAATTTAATGAACTTTTGAAACGGCTGACATTTTGTACGAAGAAACTCAATTATCAAAGCACTTTGTTGACGAGGTGGCATTTAAACATCAACCGCTGAGGTTAAGTAGTTCACCTAAACAGCTACGTGTGGAGCTGTTTCTCAGATACATACAATTATAGCTTCTTAGAATAGCAACATCACAAAAGATGGCAGACAATTCAACTACTTGAGCACGAGCCCTAACAAGAAAGTGGTTCATTTGCTTTAAATTGAGCACAATGAATTTCTGAGTGAAGAGAGAGAAAAGGCTTTTGCAGTAGTCTTTAGTGTTGATCAATTCCCAATATTTGTATATTGTTTATATTGTTTTTGATGTGAAAATAAATGATCCACTAGTCACATTGTTAATGTGCAAAAGCAAAGTTTTTTTTTCAAAGGGAGTAAGATTGAATTCAGTTTCTTCTTTGATGGCACATTTCCTGACTTGTTGCACCCCCTTGTGTGATCCTGTCCTAAGAGCTGTTGCAACAAGTAAATTAGGAAATTTCTCCCTTGTGAAATCAATAAAGAACTATCTTATCTCTTATCTTATCTTATCTTATCTTTTCTCATTAAGTTGTAGAATACACTTTTTGTTCATCAAGTGAGAAATATTTGTATGTATTTAGTTTTTCATTAGAGTGTTAAACTATGAGTAATTTGTTCCTACGTTGACTTAATGTGATGTGATGAACTTTGACATTTAAAAAAATCAATCTTCCATTTTCCTCCACCTCTTTCTTGCAGCATCCTCTGGTTTCTTCAGACTGGCATTGGAGCACAAAGGCCTGCTCTGCACAGGAAGCAGGTAGAGATTATTGCCTCAGGACACAATGTTCACAAAGCTTTGCCCTGTACTAGGTGGGAATGTGTATCAGTGTGGAGCTGGGAGAAGTATGTTCTCATTAGCATTCTCTGTCAGACAGTTTGAGTAATGAGACCAATAACACAGTCTGTCGCATCTGTCTATTACTGAAATACATCCTCTGAGCAAACATCTGCACTTGTGTCTTTGCTTGTGATTAAAATGTAGTTAGGCTGCAATAACCGTTAGAACCCCGTTAGAACCCCCCCTTTCTCTGGAATACTTACAAATTTACAAAGGATATGCTAGTCTTTTGTTCTGGTTCATTCTGCTTAAAAACTATTCTGATTAAAAACATTAAAAACCTGTGAGAATTCACGACCATACTATAATGTTACCTAGGATTCAATTGTATAGGTTTTAAGACTCAAGAACTTTCCTTGACTCCTTGATTTCAAGCACAAAGCACACTTTTTCATACCTGTATCCAAGCCTGAGGGATTTGTGAAACACTGAGGGAGACCCAGCCACTTCTAGAGCTTTTCCACTGGGGGTCCCGGCTGAGCCCAATGCCTGGTCTACCCGCTTTGTCCTGTTTCCACGTGCCTTAGCTGGATCAAACCAAGTTTTGGGACCGTTTTCAACCTTGGGTGAATGCGAGCTGGCCTGATACTAGCATGACGTGAACAGACTGCTAGCCTCTGATTTGTCAGAGGACATAAAAGACAGCCCTTTCAATAACAGGCGACACAACCACAATATTATTTCACAATAATATACTGTGATTGTAAACTGTGATCTTGCCGATTGATGGCAATAACTGCTGTTAGCACAACTTTAGCTGCTGTTAGCATAACATTACCACATACTGTAGCTTACCTTCATAGTTCATTTTTAGCAGCTTCTTTCCTCTAGTTTCTGTGTTGGTGCTTCAGAATAATTCCATCCATCAGCATGGAGTGAATGAGCCCCCTCCCTTTCATGTGTGAAGCGCTTTGGGTGTGACTATGTCATACGAAAAGCGCTATACAAATAACATTCCCTTCCCTAATTCAGAATAAAGGTCATGTGGAAAAGCAAGATCTCCAGGGTAGGGCAGATAGCCGAGGATTGCGCCCTGGGCTGGGCTGGGTAGAAGCGCACTTACTACATGGAAAGACGCCATTCCTGATGTACTGTAGTTGCTTGCTATATGTTGTTATGTCCTATCATTGCTGTTTGGTATTTTTTAAAAAGCATAAATTGCCAGTAGCTACTGTATCAGCTTGTAGTCATAATGGTGTTGTGCAGACTGTAGGGTTGACTTACCTGTACATGTATAGCGTTGCCTTTGTTTTAGCCATAAAACATGAAATACCAGTGCAAAGGTTTCAGAAAGTTCTTGTCTGACTAATGTACAATATGTAATGAGTTATTATGTACTGCGAATGTTGTGAATGTTGTTCTCTTCTACTTTCAGAAACCCAAATCTCAATGCATCCTGCTGTGGGTTTCTGCTCAAGCTCAGCATGTGTCTATTCAAGCAATCATGTCCTGGTTCAGACAGTAACCAACATGGTAAATCTACATTAACTGCACCACTGCTGTAAAATATCCCATTAAATCTGGTTCCAGGACATATTTCCAGGACAAATATTTGTTTTTGCACAGTTTTGTAAACAATGAATATGCATGGTTTTATTTCCATGAATTATTTGATGTTGCTGTGGCCATCTCCCTCTTTCACCAGCTTCATCTTGTTCATCTCCATTTTACAACTTCTGCTTTTATTCATTTGGTGATTCTGGCTTCTTTCCTTCAGTAGCAGCAATGCTTAGAAGGGTTTAGGATTGAAATATTTTAGTAATTAGTCATTTTTAGTCATTCTTTAGTCATCTGATGTCTCATCCTTCTCCTTTTTCAGACTTGCTTCGGTGAATCTTTTGCCAACGAGTTCTAAAGACTGGCTGTACTGATTGATTGATTTTCATGCCAACCCTTCATGTCGTGCTAGTTTTCCTCTGCTTTAAATCAGTCATGAACTGGAAGCTTTTGGCTCTTTTGCTGCTGTCTTCGGCGCACTATATTGCACTCCTTGTCATTTTCTTGCCCCTCTTCATTTCAGTTTCCTCAGTTCCCTGAAGACCAGCTGTAGATGGATGCAACTATCTCTATTGTTTTCCTTTTTGCTATGTCACAAGATTTCTCGTGCCTCTGCTCTGCTTTTTTATCAACCCATTCTATGTGTTTTCTCTTTCTCTTCTCTGTCATTCATACACGTGCATACAAGTGCATGGACATGAAGCGTATTACATTTCACTCCTTGTTTTTTTTTAGTTCACAAGGGACCTAATTTAACCGTCTTTATTGTTGCTAGAGTACCCATATGTCTGGTAAGATACTATGTATTTCTGCTTTTGAAGTCTTCCAATGTGATGTGAGCATGCAGTTTTCATATAGGCAGTGGGGAATCTTGTGAAATGTTGTTTTTGACGGATTTAATGGGTTTACATTTTTATAAACCCTCCTGAAGGTTTGTTAATAGATATTCAGGCCTTAAGGTTTCCTCTCCACTTCTCATGAAATATTTCTCGATATATCCTGTATATCTATTCCTTCTTATATCCTGTTTAATATCTTATGGAAACTGACTATCAATGTAGGTATTGAATTGTATGCTGCCCTGCTTTTCTGTTCATTTTATGAATAATTCAAAAATGTCCATAAATTACATTAGCCTGTATTTCCGATGTCTCCGGCCGACGTCTCCAGCTCGTGTCGCAGAGGCAACAGTCTGAGCAGAGCTGCCCAGACTTCCCTCTCCCCAGACCCCTCCTCCAGCTTTTCCTGAGGGATCCCAAGGCGTTCCCAGCTTCATAAGTTTGCTGTGGGATGGAGTTAAAGCTTTGTCTTTCTGTTTGGTGGATAATGTTGTAATGTTATTATAACTGTTATTCATAAACAGGCACACACATCTGGTTGTGTGTGTACCTGGGTGTGACAATCATTCAACACAAAACCGAGTATATGTTTGGTTGATAATGTTGTGATAATAATTGGTGTTCATAAACCGGTACATGCACCTGGTTGTGTGTGTCCCTGGGTATGATTATCATTCAACACAATACAGTGTATATTATACACTGGCTTCTGTGTTACCCACAATTTTTTACGAGATTATGGTGGTATAGGTCAGTGTTGTCCAACCAGGGTTACGGGGACCCTTGGGGGTATCTGAGAGCTAAGAAGGGGGTACTTGGAATCATTTTGGATACAACATAAGATCAAATTGAATTTCATTTGTGATTACTATGTTCAACAAAACGCTATTTAAAACATTTAACTGTAAAGACAGAGTTTGAGAATATTTAGTAGCCTTTTTAATTGATAAATAGGAGTTTTAGTCATTCACTTTCTCAGTCAGGGGGTACTTGGAGTATAAATATAAGGCCCAAGGGGTATGCAAGACAAAAAAGGTTGGGAACCACTGGTATAGGTGATCTTCAAATCTAGTATTCATTTTGAGACAAGGGAAATTGCAGTGTCACTGTAACTCAAATGGTAATCTTAGAAACAAAACATAAAGATTTGGGAAGATAATAATTAATAGAAAGAAATCATATGGGTATTTTGGAGCAAAAATATAACATTGTACTGATATTTTTAGACAGTTATGTTGTGTGTTTATGTTCAGACAAGAAGCACATGAATTGTAATTTCCAATCCAAATGTCTTGCTTAGCTTGTTTTTAGACTATGGTGGGGAAAATGAGACCATGGGGGACCACCATAGTCTCCTTTATTAATGGAAAACATTGATTGATTGATGTACACTTGCCAACGTAAAGATAAACTGTATGAACGAGATGCTGTTACTTCTATGATTATCAGTACCTCCTATGGGGAATGCATGCAGCTGTATACATGCAGCTGTATACATGCATTTCAGTCATGAATATATATTTTGTTCTTTCTGTTATGGACAGCACTTAGAGGACTCTTCTGCTGTCAAAGAATCGATTTATAGAATTCTGGTGGACACGACCCTCATATTGTATTACTGTGAAACGCATAATACACGGGGTAGGCACACATAAGCTTTCTTGCTTCGGCCTACTTCTTTTGAGTTCCATTACTGTGTAGTGATGTGAACTGTAAATACTTAAAAATAAAAAATAAATGTGAGATTGCTCAACTAAACAACTGACTAACACTCTGCCCTCATTTCTTTGTGTTTATGTCGTGAATGCTTGGATTAATTTCTCGTGTTGCGCCCCTGCAGACGCAGAGGTGGTGGAGAACATTCTGCTGTACCATCTCCCTGCTCTGTCCTGTCCTCTGTCTGACTGGCCGGCTCTGCTGTGTGAGGCCGCTGGGCTTCAGCTGTGTGACTACAAAGGTCAAAGAGCAAATCAATACTGTGTGCTAACGCTGATCCACTTGGCATTTCAACATGGAGACAGGTAATGTATTATATAAATTTAGCCTATGCATGTCAAATGTAACTGCATGATTAGTTTTTCCATTTGTTTATTCAATTGTGCTGATATACATAATGTTGGCGATGAGTGGGACCGATATATTGGCCTCTATTAAATATTAACATACCAGTATTTGGAATTTTTAAAATTTATTTTATGTATTTATTTATTTATGCATAAGCTTTATATATCTATAGCACAAGGGTCTTCTTTATTAAGACATTCTAAATATTCTTATTACATCCTACATTTCTGCAGTAGTATTTTAGAATATAGGAAGGGAACTGTTGGGTTTTGTAGTAATAGAGTTGTTTCCATGAGATCTTTGGCCATTGAGAGGGTCTTGAAATTCATATTTTGCTTTGTGGCAAAGTTATATTTGTCCACCTTCCTGGATGAATATGATGAAAGCTTTTATGCTTTATGTGGTGTAGCTATATTATATAATTGCAACACAGGAGGCCTTGTGTATGCCTAAAGTATACTTAGAGAGGATCATTAGACATAGTTGTTGACTGTTGACCTGTTCTAATGTAGGAAAGTTAAAAACTGACAAACATCATTTCAGTGTGTTTAGGCAGTAGATCTTTAAGTGTCATAAAAAGATTTAGTACTGAAATGCAAGTAGAATGAAGTTGGGGAAAGTATTTATTTTTTATATGTATTTTTTGTAATAATGTGAGGTTAAATGTTTTAGGTTTTTGAAAACCAAATGGACTGGGCTCATAATGTCTGAGCCCGTGGATTTGCTGGGAATGTCATGTTAAATGCGCTCAAGAGAATTTAGGAATGGTCGAAAACAAGAAAATCTCCAGTGGGTTGCAGCGCCGTGATGCCAAAGGTTAAATGTAAATGGATGGAATATTCCCCTTTTATAGAAGATCAACTTGAGTTCTTGGGATTTGTTTGTAAAAATCAGGACATGGACAACTTTATATAAGATGAACTGCAGAAAATGTTCCACTTCTCTGAAGACTTTGGTAGATATATTTACATTTAGAAGAAATATTGTATCAACTGCTGTGTGCGGCCTGTACCCCTACAGGCCGCATTGAATTGAGTTTTTGGAAGCACTTTAATAATGGTCCATGAAATCATACATGAATCGCATTCATTCATCCATTAGATGAATTAATACATGATTTAATTATGTTTTCATGCATTAGTACATCATGATTAACATTTACACTTTCAGAGGTGAATTCATACACGAATTAAACAAGTAACTGCTATGAATGTGCAGTACATGGAAATCTTGTTCATTCATGAATTCATTACAACAACAGTGAGTTGTGAGTTGATCATGTTTACAAAGTTCATGTATGAACAACATGATTTTTGTGTGTGTGTGCAATACATACCTTATTATAACTCAAGAGCTAATCATTAGCTTATAGTACATTCGTGACATCATGATGATTGTGCCCCCTATACTAAAGTAGTGTCTATTTATGTTTTTAACTATTAGGTAGACCGATTTTTTCCTCAAAATGTTTTTAAAATAAAAACATGATTTTCTATTCGATTTTTTTCTACCGCATTTAAACCCAAATAGCTACAGACAGGGGCTGGCCGAATGGACCGAAAAACTAAATCTCTTTGAATTGAAGGAGGCTCAGAGTTGGTTCAATTCCATCCATTTAGGATGCAGCAAGACAATTATAGTTTAGCTCTTTTTACTTCATTTTAAAATTATTTAAATTTCTCTCATAAAATCTAATAAGCAGGAAAACAAAAAATACAAAAAAAATAACATTCTCTGAAAAGAGTGAATTTATTGTAGCATTATTATAAAGTGTTGCTGAGTTGGGTAAAGTTTTTTTTTTTTTTAATGTCAATTGCAATTAACAAAGTAACAAAGTTAGGCAAGACCTAACATGCAACAACAATAGCCATCTCCATTTGAGTAGTTTAATACAACAGACTTGATTGATTAAAGAAGCAAAGTACAGAAACAACCTTAGTTCTGACTAAACTGAGCTATTTTCACAATGGTGTCAGCTGCTTTTATACTATTGTTTGAATGAGAAAATTTCACAAGAATGATGTCCTCTGATTGGTCCAGGTGCCATAGTGATGTCAACTTATCTTGGTTCTTCCCTGTCTCAAACTGGTCTAAACATAACATTCTTTAACTAAATCTTATCTTTTAGCACAAGACAAAGAACAAGGTTCCCCCAATAAAATTAGCATACAGAATCTGACTCAAAACCAGGCCAACATTGAACATGAGCATTAACCCGCTGGTACATATTGAAATTTTACCCAACAGTTTTCCAAAAGTGCACACTTTGTCAAATCATAGACTGGTGTATTCTTCTGTGTTTCTGCCACTTTCTAGGCACCTCCCAGACCAGACTGTGTTCTCTAGTGTTGTCTGGCTGCTGCGTTCAGTTCAGGAGCAGGGCAACTGTGTCCTCCCTAACTTCGTGCTCCGCTCTGCCCTCTACCTGCTGTCAGTGACACAGGTCAACAGCCCCAGTCTGGATAAGGCAAGTGTACACTTCGTGGCTTCATTTTACAGAAGACAATAAAATCTTTGTAAAATGTAGAAATGACTCAGATCTCAGTAGACCAGTGTGGCTTGAGCTGTAAATAATTCAGTTGGTAGAATATATGGTGTCATTTTTATTATCTTTATGCCACAGCAAATTACTTTTTAATTAGTACATTGCTCTGATTTAGTTTGCATTGTAAACAACTTTTTGCTGATTTACTTGTTTTTGTTTTATTTTTACAAAGGCTCAGCTGAACTGCATCAACAAGGCCCTCTCATCCTGCCAAACCTTCTCTTCCCTGTACATCCACCACCCACCGCTACTTCACTTTATCTGCCGCTACTCTGAGTTAGCAGTCAAATTCAGTCCGCTGGTTTTGGAGCTGTGGCTAACTAGGAAATCTTTACACGCACATATGAACATGGTGAGAATTTGTGTGTGTTTGACTCATTTTCAATAGGGAATTATGCAATACTAAGTTACATTTGGTTATACTATACTTTATATGGCTATTGGCAAGTGGAAATGTTGAGCAGATCACTGTTAGGTTCTAAGTGAAATTGATCAGTGGGTGGAATTCTTATTATGTTCATGTTGCCTAGGCACTGTATAGTCCTCCTATTTTATAAATATTGTATAACTATGGTTATAATGACTTTCAGGGAAATGCAAGAGAAAAACAGCATAGTGAAGACTGTGAACCCGAAATAACAGAACTCCTAACTTTGATAGAAAAGTACCCCGCAGTCATCATAACCCTCCTGGTGAGAGCTTTGAAATCTAAAACAACCAACTCGTTCTCAAATCACCTGTGAGTAGTATTTGCTTTTTTCACACATGCACGTTGTATCTTATCTCTCTGAATGCAGGACATGGTGTGTTTGAGAGAGGCCAGTTTGGCACAGCGAGCCCTCAGAGTGCTGGAAGTCCTCTTAAGCGCTCAAACACATTACCAAGCACAAACGTGCACAAACCTGAGGCCAGCTCTGCTTCAAGCTTTGCAGAAGCTCAGTGTTGAAGAGATCAGACACGAGCAAGGAAATGTCACACAGGGTAAGTAGTCAGGGCGTAACATTTACGCCAGTCATCAAGCCAAACAATGGTAGATTTGGCTTTGAGGACTCTCTCCAATTTAGTTATCATCAAGGACATAAAATAATAAAAACAAATTCTATGCTACACTTATGCTTATTGTATTTGATTGAGCTTTGTACATAATACACATCCAACATTTTGTTTATGTCCACAAGCTTGAATTAAAGATAATTAATATGAGCAAAATTTTGATTAAGTAAAATGGTGTCTAGCTGATCGTTACAAGCATGTTTGGTACCAAAGGCATGTCTTTTTATGGAGTTTATATGCTGTATATAATTTAACCCTTGGCTCCCACATGTCATCGGATCGTGAAACAATCCAGGATACTCGACACCGTGTCACTGCTGCATGGGTGAAATGGCGGAAGGTAACTGCGAGCGAAAAGTCCAGCAGAAACTGAAAGCTAAGATCTACAAATCAGTTATACGACTTGTAGCGCTCTATGGAGCCGAATGCTGGCCTGTGACAAAAAAAAGCATGAAGTGGATGCTTCGGTGGATGTTAGGGTTGACAAGACTAGACCTGCATGTCACCAACGAAGAAGTACGCAGAATACTTGGAGTCGCACCCATCCAGGAGAAGATGCAGGAAGCCGGATTGTGCTTGTTTGGACTCGTGTTTTAGAAGTGCTGAAGATTCTGTGGTAAAGACAGTCATGAGATTAGACCCCCCTGGATGACGACCCAGAGGGCGGCCCCAGGGCACCAGATGGATGCCATCAAAGAAGATTATGCGAGTCACCAAAGTCACCACAGAGGATGTCTTGGATCGACCAAAATGGAGCGCAGCTTGCCCTGCTATGCTTGGAAAAACGCTAGGAAGACGAAGGAGATACAGTATCTAATTTAAATGGAAATAGAACCTTCAACAAAGACTGGCAAATCAATGAATAACAATTCAAACTGCGACTCATTTTGCAGCTGTTGCCGTGATGAAATGCTAACTGCCATATTGTTGCTGTGTTATGACATCACACCACATGCATAACCTCTATTGTGAGTGTTCTGCAGTATAGCTTGAAGTAGTCACTGCATGCTTAAAAGACGCTTCTAAATTCAAGTCCCATGTTTGACACTTTGAGTGATGTTGTTTATTTTGGTTTGGGCTAAAAATCCCAGAGAACATCAGTATTCCGTATAAGGAGTAATGAGGCCAGGTGAAATGTTATTCAGGCTAAGTGTCAGGCTGCAGCCGCCCTGTGACACTGTGTCCTGATTTACAGAGACAAATGTTTGGTACGCCTGCATGCTGATTTTGTTATCACACTGTCCATCCCGGAATGTTTTAACCCTGACATGTACTTTGGTTGAGCAGTCAAATCACTCCCACTGGTGCTGAGGCTGCTGTGTATGACCCAAGCCACTGAGCCATCGTCCTCTGTTTCATATTGCGAGATCGATGGGATGCATTTCAAGCTCCTGTACCACGGTGAGACTATAAAGTTTGCACACAATGTTCCAACAACATTATCTACAACGAATCTGTAATGCACATTTCTAACAAATCAAAATATCAGTAAATTGAGGCTCAAGGCTTATTTGTGGTCTTACCCCTTAGTTTAGATTCTAGCAGAAATATCAATGGGTGCAAATTAACTATGGACTTGTGGATGCAGTTGAATAGACATGTAACATTACCAATCCAAGTAAACAGAATACAATGGAACTTCTCTATTTTAAGCATTTTAATTAATAAAGCCATAACCTTACATTCTCTGATTTTAATAGTGAATTAATTAGTTGTTGCTGCTCAATAGAGAGCTTCTCCTGAGAATGCGTTTTGCGTTACAGTGTCATTGAAATGCCTGTCAAAGTCCTTTGCGGCTCTCTCTGCTGCGTTTTTAATATCTGCAAATCCATTTTTATCTCATACTTAAGTAGGTCATTCATTTATTTATCTTGACATGACATGTGTGACAGCCAGAAAATGAAAAAGCTCAAAAGCTGTTACATTTGATTTACCCTTGACATCCCTCCTTGAATAATGTAATATTTGTAATAGATGGATTCATTTATGGGTCACTGTAGAATCTGTCAATATTTGAGATACCAAACTGTGACAGCGACCGTGTTTGTGTTTGTCAGTGGGTAACATAACAGGAAAACTGAAGGCCAACAACACAGAGAGCCTGTTACCTGCCCTGAACTACATGTGCTGCCACCTCAGTCTATCTCCTGCACCTAGTACTGACAGAGGTAAGGCAACCCCATTGTACTTCAAATATCGCCACAGCCTTCCTTGAATTATTCTGTTGCAACATGAATGGATGCAAATGAGAAAGAAGCAACACAGTAAAATGCTTCAGTTGCAAACAATGGGCCTCATTCATGAATATTTTCTTCAGAAAAAGTGCTTAAGTACAACTTTAAGAAAAACTTAGGTCTGACTCACGAAGCATTCTTAAGGAGACAAAACTCTCCTTAAAGAGAGATGCCCCACATTCATGAACGTGACACTAAGAAGAACACCACTCACCCTCATTATCATGGACTTTACATTATATTGACTTTGTAAATACAAAGACACACATCTACACTTCCATTATGGGCATGACAAGGGCATGAGGCAGTACTCCTTTACATTTACTCGAGTACATGCGAGTAACTTTTTGAAGTATTTAATATTTGTATGCTACTATTTTTTAAACAACATTACTCTGATTGTAAATAGCCTTGTGTATTTTTGTCCCCTGACTCCCCTCCTTTGCGCATGACATGTGTGACTAACGAGCTGCTGACCTTGCGCTGCAAGATGTATTTCCTCGAGATATTTGATTTCACAAACTCGGGAAAATACATCCAATGTCCAATGGCCAACGTTCGGCTCAACTCAACTATTTGTGCGGACCAATGACGTGCCTGCATTGAGGTTTAAGGCGGGACATGTTGGTATGACGTCACACCAAAAACCCTGCTGAAGAATAACAAACATGGCTACGTCTAAGGACTTGCTTTTTGATGCCGCAATTGACTCTGTTTTAGCTGAAATGCCTACTATTTCTGCTTTGAAAAGGGAGCAAAGAGACGTTTGTGCTTTTCTCCCAACTGGTTTCAAAAGTACGGTAGGCGGGTACTAACGGGCTTTTCACCCAATTATCTTGAAGTATTGCTGTAATGGTCCCTCCCTTTCACGAGTGGATTGAACGAGAGCCATCACAGATTGATAATGTAGAACTCAAATCAGAATGCTACGCATATCAATCTGGCACACAGGTTAACGAGCTGCAGCCCTCACCTGTGAAAGTCTGATTTACACTAACTATCTTTTCTCGATACCACCTCTGATCACTTTCATTCTCTCATTTTTAAAAGAAATCATTTTTGGAAAAACGTTACTCATGCTGTGTAAGACTTAGAGATTTTCTGTGCCTAAGAGTCCTCCTGACTGATCTTAGGATTTGGTCTTCCTGAGGAACTCTCAGCCAAGAACAAACTTTGTGAATGCCAAAATATTCTTAAGTCGGCCTTAAGAACAAATTTGTGTGCAAGTTTCATGAATGAAGCCCATTGTCCATCTGTGCCATTATTATAACTGCTGAAATATCCCAGTTAACTGTGGTCAATAGCTTGACTGAGTTTAATGAATTGTTAAGCTCAATGGTTGTCCTACATTTGCTATGAACTTAAAACAAGCAATTGCTGTTGAAGTTTATGTCTGCGATTTTTTGTTTGGTGAATTAAAGGTAAACAGCAAACATTTAGGCGTGTAGCACTGATGGTTTAAATCACACATCTGTTACAGCCATAGAGTGTGTAGTAATGATGGAGGTACCATTGGCTAGTTCTCTTCTTTTGTCATGCCAGGTTGGACGGATATACACACCCGTAGTGAACCTCTGATTTAAGCCAGTATTCTTATTTCATGAAATTCAGCAAATAAATAATTGTGCGACATTAAAATCAGTTTTGCAATGTTTCTAAATGTCATGCTAACACTGTGCATACTCTTTCCAGCTGTGTCCACGCTGCTCTCCAACACTGCACTGATGGATCTTTTGCAGACGATCACCACCTCCTCCTCTTCGTCCCCAGCATCAGCAGCTCTTCTGTGCAGCAGCCATCTCCTCCTGTCCTCCCTCATTACTTTGCAGCATGTACACTCCGCTAAGGTACACAGCACAGTCCGGCGTTTTCTCTTATCACAACTTCAAGGTCAAAACAGAAAGGTTCAAGTATTTTCCGATGCTGCATTGATAAGGGAGCTCAACTGTGAATCCGCGGTTACTTTGAAATGCTTTGATCAAAATGTCTTTCTTCCCACCTCTTGCTTTTTCTTTTTAAAGGTCCATAAAAGCATCAGTTGGAGTCTGGACAGAGCTATGCAGAGACTGGTTTTTCAAAAAAGGAACACCGATAATGTCTTGTTGGGTAATGAACACAACATTTGTGCATCTGCAAAAAGCCTATACCTTTTTTTCACCCCCAAATGAAGCGATCGTGGCGTCGTCACATCCGGGGCTTTGGTAATATGAATATTTTAAATTAATAATAATAATAAATAATAGTTCTATGATAGGCAGAAACATTGTTCACAAACAGAGCATTGCTTCTTTGGCGTTGTAACAGATTATAATTGCCGAAGAAAACAATAACAGTGGTCGTGTGCAAGTTATTTTTCCTTTCCTTTCATGTAGCTCTATTTATCCTGTCCATTCATCCAGCAGCACCGGCCTATTCAATTCAGTCAGGGTCAGGCTAGCAGTGTAGTAGAGAATAAACTCCATTTGGTTTACACTTGCCCTATGTAGGCCGTGACTGCATAGGCTTTATTCTCTGCGGAGGGAACCAAACCAGGCACTCGCATTAGACACGCTTTCATTACACAAAGTGGCGTTTCTCACTGGGCTCACACTCAGATCCGCCTGCCGCTCTCCAGTCCCTGTCTGTCAGTGGGATAAGTGGCCTGTCAGGGCCCGTGTGATGCATCACCTCTTCCCTCCATCCTTCCTTCCATCCATCCCTCCATCTTTTTCATTCATCCTCACTGTCACTCGCTACTCCCCTGCACGGCCGCTAATTGAGAGCTCCCTCCACCAGAGAGCTTTGAGGTGAGAGTTTTCTTACTTGTATTTGGCTGAGCATGTCTTAGTTACTGTCCATTCCTTAGCTTTACTTTTCAGAGATAACCCCAAATTATCTTTGTTTATTATTTGCTGTAAAGTGTCTTGCAATTGCTAAAAGGACCAATGAATTCAGTCGGCGATATTACTTGATAAAAAATTCTCAGATGTTTACCCTCTGACCGTAAGTTTCTTTAGCAAACACCCCAATAGTCCTCAAAGTGTTTGGCAGCGAGTTGATGTTTGGACTCTGGTCATCTTTCTCCGTGCTGCTGTGACACATACTTTTGGTGTTGCCCCTGGCTTTACTCCACTCACCAAGCATCCTTTTTATCAACACTATTTTTTTCTCTTGAATTACAAGGCTCCTCTTTGGTCACATATGGTTGTATGTGTAGGCTCTCAGGACGTTTTGATCTTACTCCAAAGATCTTCTTCAGCGAATAAAGACTTAAACACGTTCGTGGGTCTCTTAAGAACAAACCAGAAGGAGGAATTAACCTCAAGTCCCTCCTCTCTTGGTGCTAAAGGTTGGAAAACATCTTTGCCTATTCATACTTAATAGAGCTCGTTACCTCTCTATTGTCTCACCCTGGGCTAAGTTCTAGGGTTGTTGACACTTCCCTATGGCCCTGCTCCACCCAGTAGTCCAGGCTCAGGCTCCTTCTGGTTTGCTCTTAAGAGACCCACAAACGTGTTTAAGTATTTATTCGCTGAGGAAGATCTTTGGAGTAAGATCGAAATGTCCAACACTTCAACTACACAGTACAGATGAAGAGTGAAGAATCTTGGTCTAATATGGTTGTATGATTGTATACAGTTCAATTGTATTAATTTTTTTTTGCCTTTCTCTACAGTGAGTTACCTGAAGTTGCTGCAGGCTCTCCTTGATGTGGACATGGCAACACCGGTGCTGTGTGTGAGCACTGCCGCTTCCTTAGTCGGCCCCAGACCTTTGGGTGTGGAGGATGGTGTTTTGTTCCCACTGGGGGCTAAAGGAGCCAAGTTCCTCTCTGTGGCTCTCAACGGACTTCTTTTACAGGTAGCAATGTCTTCTAGAAAAATTGTTTGCCAAAGCAATTAACCCGACAAATAAACTCTCATCTTCTGCTAAAAGGAAGGTAATATTCTTTGTATTTTCTGTTCACTTCTTTTCTGTCTTTTCTTCTTTTCGCTTTTCACATTTTTCCAATCGTCATTGTAAGTAAATGGTGTGATTAAAACTGGACTTAATTCGAGCGGTGGTGGCCATCAGGAGTTGTATGAAAGAAAATTATGTCTGTATGCTTGATTAGATAGGATTTTTTGACTAAAAAAACAATCAGAATATAGTTATTATAGTCAACAGGTGTGATATGAGAGAAGAGTGATGCTCCCTGTTCCCTGAGCGCAGCTGTGAGGAGTGGAGCTGCATGGGGAGAGATTCATGGATCAATTTTAGAATTTTAGTCACATAAATAAGTAGGTGTGTCGGTAAAAAAAACAATCTCTGAATTCACGACACAGTTATCAATTTGCAAAAGTGATTTATTTATTATATTTATATTTTAGCGGGGTATAAAATGTACACCAAACCTACGTCCTTCCTCTCACCTGTATCTTGTCCTTTTTTTCTCCATGATGCTATTGCTCAAAGACAACAAAACAAAGGAACACTGCTGCATTTCTCCTTCTACCCCGTCTTTGCTTTAACTGCAGCACCTCACTTGCTTTTGTAGGTTTTCAATCCTTTATCCCGACTCTTTTCCACTCCGGGGTTACGCTGCAACTCTCCTCAGTCTTCTCTATATCCGCCCGCCCTACTTCAGTATTTTTGGACACAACATAGCGCTTGCTGCCAGCCTCACTTCTGTGGGAGAGGCATTCATTATTAAAAGCCGTACTTAGTTGCTCTGCCTGGTATTCCCCTGGTTCCTTTTTGTATTCTCGTTGCATTTTTACGGACACAGAAACATATGTCCAGGGGGCGTGAGAAGTCTGTGTCTTTTTCCAGTTGCGTCTATTCGGGGGAAATTTTCCCTGTATTGTTAATGGAGAATTAAAGCCACAGTCTACATTGCAAAAAGTATCTTGATGAGTTAAAGTTAAAATAGAAAAAATCTATTTTCAAGTAATTGAATTGTAATGAGATGTTTTTTTCTTGATTTAAGTGCAAAAATACATTTTTTTTTTTACTTTCCAACTCAAAGGCAAATGGTCTTATTTTAAAAAGGGTTGTACTTATTTGTAGATTTATTTTTGCAGTGTACTCAGGATGTTCCTCTTTCAGAAACATGAGGCGCTGCTGGAAGCCTCGGTGAACTGCCTGAGCTCCCTGCTGCGTTTCCTACAGAGAAAGAGTCCCATTACAGGTACAGTCTGCACAGGTAACGCAGTCTAAGGTAATGATTAAAGCTCAGTGCAATCCTGTTACACTGTACTGTAGCTATTTATGTGTTAGAACAGACAGCAACCTACCGAAATATATAGCCATTTCCCCCCATTTTCAAGCCTTAAAAGTGGAGATACTTGGGCATAAGCTGTTAGCCGCTTGTTTCTAGCCACTCGTTTTTTAGCTCTCACTATACCTTTCTCGCAACAGCAGCATACTGGGACTATTTCCCCAAAATGATGCAATAGCATAAAGAAGCAGGGCACAGATCAGATAACAGGGCGAGATCTTTCTACTCACCTAAAGAGGGAGTACTTTCACAAGACGTGTTCAACCAGTTTGACAGAAAGCTTTGTGCATATTGTAGTGAAAGTAATGGCTCCTGTTCTCTTTCCTGATCAGTTCATTCATGATAATAAAACGTGTCCTCAGCTGCTAATTATATGCAAACAAGAGTGCCATTTTTCCACTGTACACCCCTGTTTGAATGACAGCCATCTGCAGCGGGTCTCCCAGTCTTACTTTTAATATGTTTGGGTCAGATCGATTTGGCAAATTAGGGTTGAGTGAGTGGTTTCGGGATGCGTTGCGCAGGGTCAGAAAATATGTGACTTATAGTTAGAGCTCTGCTAATGCCCCTGAGCTCCTGCAGTCCTTTTCATTCATACATATAGTTCTAATTGTAGTCGGGCTGAAACAACAAATTGATTATTATAATGTATTATAACTATTAGATTAATGGATTCATTGTTTCTGGTACACACAGACTCATACAGAGCAAGACTTACATAACAATCTGATGACAAAACTATTTTGTCTCTAAAGGTATATCATTTTTGTGTTCATTTTTGACCTCTCAAGATAAACAAATCAGAGCAGAAAGAGCCACACTCTTTTGGTGTCTCCAGATCAGACCCACAGCCAAATCTGTGGGTCTGACTTACCTGTTTAAAATGGCCTTTGACACATAGTTTGTGGCACTTTTTGCTATAAATATTTGATCTTGTGTTTCTCTTTTAATTGCATTTCATGTTTAGTTTTTAATCTTACATTATGTCAACTGTGGTTGTTGTAAAGACTTGAAAAAGACGTTGATAAATTGTAAAAAATGATTTAGAGCTGAAACGACTAATCGATTAATCATGAAATTTAGTTTTTTATTAGTAAAAAACTAAATTACATACTTAGTTTTTTACTTACACGATTACTCGATTAATCAATGTAAATAATCGATAACTAAAATAATAAGCTCTAAAATGATTAATCAATTATCAAAATAACTAAATAATGATAAATTGATATTAATAATACATTCTAGACACTCTCTAAAATGCTCCTTTGATACTCGCTACCAGTTGTTTTAATTACTGTTTTAGTGTAAATGCAAGAAGCTTGTTAAAGCTTGTAAAAAATGTACTCATTCATTTTATATTGGGAGGACCTTGCATTTCACGCAAATAGAAAAAAACGCAAGCATTTGTTTCTTTAATGGTGCTTTTATTGGAAAAAATACCTCAAAAAACGTGTATCTTTACTGTGAGCGGCTCAGCTCTCCTCAGACCTGACTCATACTGTTACTCTGCTGGGAGCAGGACATCACCTGCTCATCTCCATGAAGACGTTCACCAGGGGATTAAAAACCATAAAAAGCCATTCAAGGAGTTGTGTCAAAAATAAGGCCTTAAATGTCATTAAAAAGCATTAAGTAGTATTAAATCAAAAGTTCTTGGAAAATCATGACATTGCTGAACTAATGTTACGGCATAAGTTTGTCAAAATAACAAAAATTAGGGTCTAGTCTGGAGTTTTTGGCAGAAACCATGCTGTATTTCTGGTCAAAAGTTGTCCATTATATAAAATGATCTATTGAATATGGAAATTAATATTAAATATGTACTGATTTGTGGCATTTGTAGCATTAAAATTGTAGTATTTGGGCATTAAAATAGCCTTAAAATGCATTGACTTGCCACTACCTGTATTTACCCTGTTCACCATCTATTAGTTCAGTATTTTTTTTTTTTACAATATTCTTTCATTTTATGTGTGGTAGCCAGAAATATCGTGTGTCAGCCCTGGTGTCGTTTCCTGCTCTTCTGCCTGGTCTGCTCGGGACAAAGCAGCCTACTGCATCCTGCCACTCTCCAACTAATCACTCTGGTGAGATGCATCCACACATTACTCCAACCTGAACATGAATCAAAGTCCACATGAACATGTTATTCAAAGGTATCAAAGATTAATGCCGTTGAAAATCAATGCAGCGAATCACGGGAGTAGAAGAGCAAAGAAATAATCTATGCTACTGCTTCATAAACAAGTCTTTACTTTGTGTGGTATTGCAAAAAATGTTGAAGGTTGAAAGATAAATGTCATGTCCTCTCCTCAGAACATAGGATATACATGGGAATTGTAGCAATATTATATTAACAATTTTCCTCATTTGTCTTAAAGGAATAGGCCACTATTTTCCATACTGAGATATGTTCCTGAGCTTAGACAAGTCTTTGTGTGTGCCCTCAGTTTCGTAAATAGACTGAAGATGTTGTTAGCATTAGCCTCTGCTACCGTATTTCGTTGCGGAAAAAATGGGGTGAAGTTAGAAGCCACCAAACTCTTCCACATTTTCCCAATTTAAATACATTTCTGTGAGTATCCGTCTGTGTAAGGCGACGGTGGTGCAAGTAGTAGAGCGGGTCGTCTTTTAATCGGAGGGTTAGCGGTTCGATCCTCGCAGGTGCACACTGTCGTTGTGTCCTTGGGCAAGACACTTCACCCACCTTGCCTCCAGTGTCTGCGTACACTGGTGTATGAGAGAGTGAATGGGTGAGTGGTTCCTTGATGTAAAGCGCTTTGAGTGCCTAAAGCAGGTAGAAAAGCGCTATATAAATGTGACCATTTACCATTTAGGTTCTCAGTCGTACAGGAGTTGTCCATCGTTGGCAAAGATTCTTCAGTCTTCATCTGTACTCTGTAGCTGAAGTGTAGGACGTTTCGATCTTAGTCCAAAGATCGTCATCAGCTTAATAACGACTTGAGCACGCTGTGGGTCTCTTAAGAGTAAACCAGAAGGAGGAGTTAACCTCTAAGTCCCTCCTCTCTTGTTGCTAAAGGTAGGAAAACATCTTAGCATATTCATAATTAATACAGGTGGTCGTCATTAGAATATCCTGAAAAAGTTGATTTATTTCTGTAATTCCATTCAAAAGTGAAACTTTCATAATGCACAGTATACATTCATTCCACACAGACTGATATTTTTCAAGTGTTTTTAATTTTGATGTTTATTGCTGAAAACTAATGAAAAGCCCAAATCAGTAAATCTCAGAAAATTTGAATATTACTTGAGACCAACACAAAAAAAGTTTTTTTAGAAATGTTGGCCAACTGAAAAGTATGAAGTTGGAAAGTATGAGCATGTACAGCACTCAATTGTTGCTCCTTTTGTCTGAATTATTGCAGCAATGGGGCGTGGCCTGGAGTCAATGAGTCTGTGGCTCTGCTCAGGTGTTATGAGAGCCCAGGTTGCTCTGATAGTGGCCTTCAGCTCTTCTGCATTGTTGGGTCTGGCATATCGCATCTTCCTCTTCACAATACCCCATAGATTTTCTATGGGGGAAAGGTCAGGTGAGTTTGCTGGCCAACAGGGATACCATGGTCCTTAAACCAGGTACTGGTAGCTTTGGCACTGTGTGGAGGTGCCAAGTCCTGTTGGAAAATGAAATCTGTATCTCCATAAAGTTGGTGAGCAGCAGGAAGCATGAAGTGCTCTAAAACATCCTGGTAGATGGCTGGGTTGACCCTGGACCTCAGAAAACACAGTGGACCAACAGCAGCAGATGACATGGCACCCCAAACCATCACTGATTGTGCAAACTTTACACTGGACTTCAAGCAACGTGGATTCTGTGCCTCTCCTCTCTTCCTCCAGACTCTGGGACCTTGATTTCCAAAGGAAATGCAAAATTTACTTTCATCAGAGAACATAACTTTGGATCACTCAGCAGCAGTCCAGTCCTTTTTGTCTTTAGCCCAGGCCAGACGGTTCTGACGCTGTCTCTTGTTCAAGAGTGGCTTGACACAAGGTATGCGAAAGCTGAAACCCATGTCTT
>OMNZ01074821.1:16097-27653 GCA_900303255.1 Lesueurigobius sanzi
GTCTAGTGAGTGAATTTGGTCTTTCTTCTACCTTGACATTGTAACTAAGATGTTAAAGGATCGAGGCATATCATGCTAAATCAACTTTTTTGATCTTTTATTCCTGTATAACCCTTGTCAAAAACAGACCTGCAGCATTTCACTTTACTCACACAGTTTTGAATTAATCCTGTTGACTTCTGCAGCGCTTTGTTTTCTACTTCCTGGTACAATACACCATTGTTCAACTCCCCAAAATGTCCTCCACATTTTCAAAGCCAATAATCCAATATTGGATCAGTTCTGAGCCGTTCCATCCATGGGGGTGGATCCATCCCCAAAATGGTTCCCCTCGAGGTTTCCTAATTTTCTCCCATGTGTTTTTTTTCCGTGGAGGAAGGTCTAAGGATGTGGGCTACTTTAAGCATGTTATGTCCGATTTATTGTTTACGGGATATTACATCTGTGGTGACATTTCATTTGTGTGTGACTTATTTTGATCATTCTTGATGTCTGATATTGATTTGTTTTTGTCCATACCGACCTTTGAGATGACTCCTGTTGTGATATTGGGCGTTACAAAAATAAATTGATTGATTGATTAGCCACATGGTTAAATATAGCTGTTTCTTCTTACCATGTGATTCCCACTCTTGCCTGTAGGGGGCGAGCCAGGCCAAATCCTCAACAGCCCTGGCACTACTATTTATGAACATCGTGTCATCTTCACAGAAGCATTATTTGAATTTGTAAAATGTAAAATATCAATGCACAGACATCCTAATGGAAGTTGTTTAGCCTGTTTTTAAGATGTACTGTATATGTATATCCACTATAAGTTCCAAAAGTAGCCAAAAAATCAGAAATTGACCAATGCATTTCAATATGTTTTAACTTATTTTTCACCACTATAAAACATTAAAACATGCAAAACTGCCTTTTTGTATTGTCTCTCCAGCCTCTGTGAAAAGTAATTTCAAATACAACAATACAAGCTCAGACTGTACAGTACAGTGGCCCCATAGAACCAGCTGTCTGCCAAGATCTGATTTCAGATTTACACCATTCTGAAATAACCTCTGGCTACTCCTGCAGTTGAGTATGAGCCAGTATCAATTATTTTGGACTGCTTGGCTTACACTCCACCGCAGATCAAATCCAGTTAAAATGACGATTTCCAAAAACGCGGTCGGACGGATCTTTAAAGCAGCAGCGTGCAACTGACTTTCTGAGCTTTTGAAGTAGTTTTGTTGTGAATATAAGCAATTACACACTACAAATGTTGCTTATACTTTTTAAAGGGGTGTGTTCATTTATGCTGTGCACTGAATTTTACAGTAATATATCAATAGTCTAACAATCATGATAACCAACTACGTGATCGATGAACTAGGCATCTATCTACCTGGCATAACACCAGAAGCCGCTGAATATGTGGTATAGTTACATTTTCAGAGCTGAAACTGTAAAATACCCACGTTTCTGAGTGTGCCATGTTGTTTACGTTTCACATTTTGCTGAGATAGGGTTAGTATCTGAAACTGTATATCACCAAAAGTTATAAAAGCTGTTTGTCTTCCATCCTGTTTTCAAACTCTTTAAAATGTGAGTCTACAAAATAGTGTATGATGTTGGCGAGACTGATGCACTCCATCGCCGTCACAAAGAAAGCATCCATCTGTGCTCGATGTTGTGGATAGTCATGCTGCTATTTGCCAATTTCAAAATGCTCCACTCCCTGTTATTGCCAGCAGAGGGCAGCAGACACCTATAGTCCATTTGTTCTCGCATACATACTTTATTTCAAAATATAAAACACGTAATCCCAAATATATCCAAAAGTTAATACATAAACACCCCGGCTATGCTTTAATATTGTTGTGTTGGCCCCACCGTGCAGTACATACACAGTTTACATTACACAAATGAAGTATATTTGGACTTGCAAAAAAAATAAAAAATAACCTGCCTGTAGATTAAGTATTTTTGCACTTAAAATAAGAAAAATCTTATTTAGGTTGCATTCACGCTATTTCAGTCGGAGCAGGTGCCAATCCAACTGTATGGGAGAGAAAAAAGTAAATTGGCAAATGCTTTCCCTGATCATTGTTTGATATTGATTGGATTCACACAAATGTTATTCTTATGTCTGCAAATCCTTTTTTGAATATTGTCAGCACTTTTGGACACCTTTATGAGATAATAATTAGACCTTAGTTCATATGTGCTGACAGAGAAAACATTGAACTTTGCGGCAGCTTTGCTTCATGTGGATTGGCCCAGGAATGACAGAGAAATTATCCATAAACTAAGAGTAGAAATCTGCATTTTAACAGTTATCATAATTACCAGGATAGAATTTTCTAGTTGCCCTCCACCTCAATTTGAAACTAGAGGCTCTTTTTTTGCATCGGCAGATTCCCCACAAATATACAAATTTCATGAGGATTTCCCATTATCATATATAACTTTCTGCGGTGTAGCCACTATAGCACAGTGGAATGGTTCTGTTGTTATGTGCATATTATTAAACACACACATGCCTCCGGCTACTCCCGCTCTCCCGGATGAATAAAGAACAGCCGGCAGTAAGGCGTATCAAGCGGCCCCACTTTTTTCTTTTTACGCATTGCTAAAGACTTGCTTTGGGTATGCATGAAATAACATCTCATGTACAGGTCAAACACTGGAGCAGTATCCACATGTGCGGGAGGTGGGGGGGGGGGGGGGGCCCTTGGGTGCTCCCTCTCTCCCTCCTCCGGGCTGCGGTGACGCTGCATTTCTATTTGCGGAGGGTTGAGCCGAGGCCACGGGGAGTGACACAGTAACCCAGTCGACCCGCGCTTGGCCAGAAACACAGCCCGGAGCAGCTCGATAAGTTTCAACTTCAAGAAGAAGAAAGGCAACCTGCGTCTTCTCGTGCCAGATTATCTGCATCCGCTTTGTGCGCGCCTTGGAATTGCCGCAAGTGATATCGGGGTTCGACGTGGAAGTGTAAAGTTGGATTGGAACAAAGAGTGTAAGACTGCACAGTGCACAAAATCATTACCACAAAACAGGAGGCATTAGGGCCACAACACTGGAGGCATTAGGGCCACAACACTGGAGGCATTAGGGCCACAACACTGGAGGCATTAGGGCCACAACACTGGAGGCATTAGGGCCACAACACTGGAGGCATTAGGGCCACAACACTGGAGGCATTAGGGCCACAACACTGGAGGCATTAGGGCCACAACACTGGAGGCATTAGGGCCACAACACTGGAGGCATTAGGGCCACAACACTGGAGGCATTAGGGCCACAACACAGGAGGCATTAGGGCCACAACACAGGAGGCATTAGGGCCACAACACAGGACGCATTAGGGCTGTCTGCCTGCCTCGAGAGGGTTACAGTAATAGTTATGTAGGCAAAAATTCTTCAGTCTTCATCTGTACTCTGTAGAGTACTGTACTTCTACAGAGTACAGATGAAGACTGAAGAATTTTTGCCTCGTACTCCTGTACGACTGAGAACCTACACAAAAATAATAGTTATGATTTTCCTAATAATTTTAGCTAGTTTTCCTTGGTTTGTCATTTGTTTATTTTTCCTGATTGGATCAACTTGTTGCTGTGTCAACCACATTATACCAATGAGACATGAGTGAATCAGAATTCTGTGGAACTTCCCTCCATCTACTGTATGTGACTGACTTAAAAAAAAAATAAGTATCTTTATTAAATCACCACTTCACTGAAGTAAAGCTAACATGAATACTTTCCGAAGAAGAAGAAAAAGAAGAGCTTTATTTATATGGCGACTTTCACCAGTGGTTTCTCTAGGGATATTTTTTCTCATCATTTTGAAGGACAGGGTTGTAAAAACTCTGTTGTGAGCTATTTTTATCATCATTAATTAATCTCTTATTATATACCTAGTATTATGTATGTAAGTAAACTCAGATTACAGGATGAATGGATGAAAATCTAAATTTAATTTGTCGCAGAATCATGGAACATAAATTTGGAAACTACATTGTGTTAAAACATATTTGTAAAACTCCCTAAAGATGACGATGGCTTGATTTTCAATATTTCAAAATGAAGGACAGCCTTCAAAATGTTCTGTCATTGTAACCTCTGTCTTTCACAGACATGGTCACTAGTGCTGCATGATTTTGACCAAAAACCTCATTGCGATTTTTCAGACATAAATTGCGATTGCAATTCGGTTAGTGATTTTAATATTATATATTTATGTTCTGTATTTTTCATGCCATAGAGTATAGTTGCAGCTTGGGACAATATGGACATTTTGTCTCACTATTATCTCGGACAAAATTACTGCCATTCACAATATTATCACGAAAATGATTGCAAAATTTCTTATAGTGAATTGAGTTTAGATTCTGCTGTAGCTGGACTAACAGAGTGGCGTGGGCGCACTTTGATTACATTAGCCATGTGCTCTGGGGCTGTGGTTTTAGGGCCATTATCTTCATAAGACAGTTATGAAAAAATGCTCATCGCGATTACCAATATTATTGTTTATTGTCCTGGCCCGAGAGTATTGTCAGCAAAATTACATACTTCTTAAACTGCTATTATACATAGCTGCACCATTTATTATACTTCAGCTTCATAAAACGCTGGAGAAGCAAGACAGAAAAACCTCAGTCTTTGAGGTTAGGTAATTGCAGGTTTTAAAACTGCGATGTTGATTCAATATTGAGTAATTGTGCAGCCGTAATAGTCACACGGGATGATTTTGCATTCACTCCACACACAATAGTGGTACCCAGCCAACGGACCTTCCAATCTCACTCACCCCAGACATCATTCAACATGGCCTATTAGGAAACCTACACAGACACGGGGAGAACATGCGCTACTGTTCCTCCAATATATTATTCATCAAACAAAGCCATAATTACAAAGTGTCACATGCACTTTAAACACAAATCGTAAGTAATATGTTTATCAGCAAATTGTTTGAACGAAGCCCTCCTTGAACCACAAACTTAGCGTAGTAGAGGGGTTAGAGCACCAGAAGGAACCAAGGAGCTATGTCTGTGGGCTTCGTGCCACTGGTAGCTGGGTCTACCATAACAAACAAAGCAAAGAGTTGTTCAGAAGCCCCGCGTGATGAGAGACCATTTAGGCCGCTTACATCGCCCAGATGGTGCTGAGCCTGCAGGGGCGTTGTGGAGCCATAAGGGACTGGTGCAGTGTGACCTCGCGACCCGGCAATGGATACACGGAAGAAGATGGATGGATGTTTAAAGAAAATTAAAACGAACCAAACAAAACACTTGTATGACAAAATAGAAATAATGCAACAGTCACGTTCAAAAGGAGTGGGAAGAAGTTTGAAACTTTTTAAATCCAAGAACCTGTCCTCTCTAGGGGCAAAATAAGACTTCAAAAATCACTAAATCTGGAACAAAAAGTTAGGTGCCCAGAACCCCGTTATAACAAAGCTATACTAACAAAAAAAGGGAATTTGCTCATTTATTCTAAATAAAAACACTTTATTGAATAAGATTATTACTAAATCAGCTGTTATTATTGTGTATTATGTTTTTTTTTTCTCATATAACCCTATTGCAGCGACTTGTTCTAGCCGACAGTCTTTTGGCGATGCGAGGGTCCGTAGGCCACATGTCTGTAGTCATCTGTCAGTGCGCTACATACACACAGTGACATTGGGTCCTCTGTGGAGAGAGTTGTCACCAATGCTCCAGTACCAGGAGAGGAGGAGGCAGGCAGGGTGGGGGTCTGTGTGTGTGGGGGGGGTGTGGGTGCTCGGCGGGGCTCCCTCAGGTGCCTCCGGGGAGCAGCGTTAGGCCGAACTGACAGAATGACATGCCTTATCCCAACGCGTGCTCCCAAGGCATGCTCCTTTGCATATGAGGCACGCACTGGCACTGTACACATGCATTTTTCCATATCATTTATGTGAAAAATGCATCTTTAAAGTCCATTTTTATCAGACAACACGTGGCCTCTGCAGCAGGGGAGTTACCCTTTGGCGACACGGTGCCTCAGTGGCTGAACTCTCGCATCAAGAAGGGCCCGAGTACAATTTCAATAGTAAAAAGTGCTATATTGTAGATTAAGGACATAAGAGGGAAATGTATTGTGTTGTCTTCTATTTAATGCATTTTGTGCATAAAAATTACCAAAATGACATACATTTCAGGGGACAATGTGCTCAAATTGGAAAGAGCTCAGCTTTAAAGTGAGACACTGCAGGTGAATGGGGAAAGAATTTAGAACTTGTACTGTATATTACCGATACAGAGGATAAGTGTATTGCACGTTTTCCATAATTTGATTTGATAATTTGATTTTCATATGAAAAAATAAACCATTTTATACATAAAAATGGCCAAAATTGCCTAGATTTGCAGCGACAAAATCTAAATGATGACACCTGATTGAAATGCACGTTTTTATTTTGTTGATGTATTAGTTATAAATATTTGTTCAGAGTGGATTCTGGATTGTTTCGTTTTTTAATACACCTGTAATAAATTACATTTTGCTTTGTTTTTTGGGATTCAAAACTCAATAAATTGAAAATTGAAAAACAAACCTTAAGAAAATTGTTAGGTCCAAGACTGGAAAGTTTGGTGTCTGTAGGCGCGACACAAGTGGAGATGCTGTTGCAAGAGTCAACCCAAAACGTCATTTGGAGAAAAAAAAAGTTTTGTAACGTTTGCATATGCGTGTGCTATGTGCCATGTTTTTCTCCGCTGTCTTTTCTTAGAAAGGATCTATAAAAGGATAGAAGGAATCTATATTATTTATAGATTCAATAAGTTCTTACTTACTTACTTCTTCCCACTCCTTCTCCATGTTGAGTACTTGTGCTGTTCACTATTTTCAAATTTTTCCTCTTGTTGTTTTGTATTTATGGATTGTGGATTCCTTGAATGTTTTGAACTGTTCGAATTCAACAAATAAATAAAATCATATATGGATTACAGGGTCTTGTTGTTGGCTCTACTTACTGTATGCCACGTGGAAACCAAATATGTAAATGTTTGTGAATGGATAGCTTGTGAAAAAGCGTGGAAATGGTGATGGTGTAGCGACTTCCTGGTAATCTTGGAGGTACAGCTCGGCAAAACATCATAAAACAACTATCCTAAAGGGTGAGTTTGAACTTTTTTTTCTACTGTACTTTGACATTGAGGCTAAAATGTTAAGGAACAAAACTACACAAAAATCTAAACCTTCTCTCAACAATGTTTTCACCCGTCGTTTCTCGCATTAAAATTCAAGTTCATTCAGCTGACGAAGTATTAGTTACAAAAATTAGTTCAAAGGGGATTTTGAATTTGTGGAAGAAGAAAAACCAATCATTTATCGCCTAGTCCCTCAGGCTAGGAGTTATTAACAAATGCTTCTGGAACAAGAAATGTGTTTAGTTAAGGAGACTGGAAGATTTGGAGTCTAGATGATGCTTTTTGTTTTCCAAAGAATGTGACAGAGTTAGTGACCTTTGAAGATACATTTTCCAATATAAATCTATGGAGGAAAGTTGATTCAGTGAAATACATTACACAGTTTATTGGGTAGATTTGACTATTTCTTTCCAGGCAAAAGTTAAAATGTTAAGAGCCAAAATTAACACAAATATAAACCCTACAACTGAGCAAATTAAGTTTTGCCTGCAGTGTTTTACCCTAAGGCATCTGGCCAGGAGTGACATGACAGCAACAGATAGAGGTGATCCCAAAGAAAGTTGAGGGGAACAACAATCCCAAAATCATCAGTTATGAATTACACCGGTATTTTAAAGTGGAAATATGTATTGAAACTTAAACACATTATTTTAAAATTTGAAATGTGTTATATTGTCCATGTGAAGAAAAGTTAATCAGGAGATAATATTCCATGATAACCACACCCCTCACTCTGAATTTCAGGACGACCACACACCCCAACGGCCAGAGCCTTTGCATAAAGCACGGACATCACATCCATTCTCTCAGACTGAAATGATTTTCACCCCTGCGGCCCCAACCGGCCTCTCGCTACATGGAAGTTTGGAGATGAATAATGGAAACAACAGCGGAACACTCGGGGGATGCATTTAAAGATGTGGAAGAGGCCGGACTCCGAAACGCCAGTCTGTAGCCTATACCCAAATGAAGCCTACGCGGTTTCATACGGACGACCAGGGGAGTTTAAAGTGGGACTGAGACTCGTCAAACTGACAACGGGGTAAAACGCGTTCCCTCGAACAACAAGACGAGTGCAAAGTCCAGCTTCAGGAAAGGCCACAAATCATACAGCTCTATGCTTTCATGGTCTTGCTCTGATGCTAATGTTGCTAACATCCACAATGCGCTATTAACAACAAGAGCAAACTGTGATGTCCAATAGGTTGCATTCACGTGCATATATAACATTCGAACTTAAAAATTGAGATGGAGACAACTGTCAAGATACAGACTTCTCTGTAATTACTAGGCCAATCCACATGAAACAAAAAGTGTCTCAAAGTTCAATGCCTTCTCTGTCAGCACATATGAACTACTAAGGTCTTTCTGTGTGGAGTTTGCATGTTGTCCTCATATCATGTCTGCTTCGGTTTCCTCCGGGTGCTCTGGTTTCCCCCACCAATAAAAACATGTATAGATGAGGATGAATGAGGGCGTGTTTGTGTGTACGAATGTGGGACAATGGATGGAAATTGGCTACAATCCGGAGTGGTGTGTTTACATGCATGGTTCTCATGTGTGTTCATTAACATGCACTGCCCCAACCACAATAAACAATAAACAAATAAATAAAAAAATCTATTCCCGTTTTTATACGACTTGCTATTGGCATTAGCCTCAGTGGCCAATCACAAGATGGCCGCCACGTTTGCCACATTAAAGAGCATCATGTCCGGTATACAGTTTTATTAAAGATCTTTGGTTCCTGTACTGGAGGAGAGTAGGATTTGACAAAAGTGCTAAATCGTCACATCTATAGACCCTTTCGCTGCTTACATCATCAGTGACATCAGCTGGAGGCAGGAAGTGAGCAACAGAAATAAGATTAAACTAAAACTAGCGATTATAAGTGTAAAACTACAACTAACAAATGTTCTCCTGTTGTGGCTAAAGGTGCAAGAACAAGAGGAACGACATTTGAGACGATAAAATAAGGCTTTATCTGATATTCCCAACAACAGTTAGACATTTGTTTATCGTTAGTATGACAACATAGACAGGGATCTAGCTTCCCGCTCCAGAATGTTTACAAACAATGAAAGGGTCTATATAGCTCTTTTCTACCTGCTTTAGGGACTCAAGCGCATTGCATCAAGGAACCCACTCACTCATTCACACACCAGTGTACGCAGACACTGGAGGCAAGGTGGGTGAAGAGTCTTGCCCAAGGACACTACAACAGTGAGCACCTGCGGGACCCGAACAGCTGCTAACCCTCCGATCCACTCTACCCTGAGCCACAGACCTTCCTTTCAATCGTTGCAACTGCTGTAAAGAAAGTGTTTTGATAAAAGATTTGGGTTCATGAAAAAGAAAATGTGTTAAATATTGCAATAAAATCTAAAAACTAATTAAAACGAGCCACAAAGAATGGTGCAAATGAGCAGACCCCCACACAAACTTGACAGTGTTGCTCCGTCTGATTGTTTCTGTGAATGTGATAATGGAGGACAATGATCCCACAGTGGACCTGTATTATGTGCCAAAAAACACTCTTGGAGCCGTACAATATACACTTCATTTACGAAGCTAAAATAAGACACAATTAGGTTTGGTTTGAGAGTTCCCGCCGCGCTCCCCTGACAGCGCTGAGCGGAATTGGGTTCATTTTGGTGTATGTAAAGTCCACAGGCGTCCCAGAGGTGAGCTCTTGATAATGAACTCGGTGTAAGCGCTCTTTTTACGTTATTTTTGGGAGTTGAATTAATTCTGTGGTGGTATGAAAGGAAAGATGGTCGGAAAGGACCAGAGATCGACGAGATGGAAGTATATGCTGTTAAACTTTTGAACTTTTAGAATAGAATAGATAGAATAGAAATACTTTATTTATCCACATGGGAAATTCATCAATTGCTGCAGCTCCAAAAAAATAGTATAGCATTAAAAAACATCAATAACATTAAAACACCACCAATAATAAAACAATACTAAAGTGCTACTGGGACCATAAAAATACAATTACAAATTTCAAGTTGATGTGCAAATAGTAAGGATCTTTCAAAGAGAGGAGTTGTACAGTCATCATTTTAACCATGATGTAAAAGTTATTTAAAAATATAATCAAGATCTGGTCTGATCTCTCTTTACTGTGTTCAAGGCAACAGTACAAACAATTTAGAATAGAAACATCAGTGACAAGTTTTTCTTTCTTAAGGGTAAGACACGGCAGGTGGGAAAAAAAATATTGCGCTGGGCAATTTCCAGATTTCTGTCTAGTTTTATACCTTAACATCTTAGTTTCAATTTCAAAGTAGAAAAAATACCAAACTCACTATTTTATGATGTTTGCAGAGGAAACAACAGCGCCTTTTCCCCCCGTCTCACACGCGCATCCATTCATAAATTTTGACATATTTTGTAAGGCTGGGCCAAATCGTATCGTATATCGATATACCGGTATAAGTTTTGGATATCGTTGTAATTTTTTATATCGTTGTGGACGCGATATAATTATCATGTTCACTGAGCTGATTTTGACTGAAGTCAGGACCAGGTAAAGGTAAAAAAGCGCTTTTATTTTATTACATAGATCAGATGGAGGGTAGGTCCTGAGCCGCTGCAACTCTGTGCACTGCCATTGTGGACCAACCTGACCAGCATGTTTTTAGTGGCAGGGGAAACCGGAGCAGACACGGGGAGAACATGCAAACTCCACACAGAAAGGCCGCACGGGTCGGGAATTGAACCCGGGACCTTCTTGCTGTGAGGCAAGAGCGCTATCCACTCTGCCACCGAGTGGATTCAGGCAGCGTGCTTAAAATGTAAAATTAATTGAAGGATGTATGTTGCTTGAGTAGATCAAATTTACAAGGAAATTAGTATGGCGCTAAAATTAAAAAAAGAACAATAAAGAGGCATAAAGTTGAGATTTTTTAATATTTTATCCGTTGTCAATTATATCGTCAAATATATTGTTATCATGATGTTTCTTTTTTATATCGTGATATTGATTTTAGGTCATATTGCCCTAATATTTTGGCTATATTTGACACGTGCGCAGACAATACAAATCTTTAAAGCTTCTTTTCTGCAAATGGTGTTTTGAGTTCACTTTTACCACAAAATCTCCACTTTAGTGGCACCTACAAACACCAAACTGTCCAGTCTTAAACCTAACAATATCCACAAGGTTTGCCCAGAGGGATTTTTCAATATTTAATTCCGAGCCTGATTTATTGAGTTTAATTTTGTTTGCAACCAAAGGCAAAATTCAAATTTTTACAGATGTACTCACTAATAACTTGATTATTAAAAAACTAAACAACACACCCAAAATCCCATCTGAACAAATTGTTGGAACTGATATATCAACCAGTGGCATTCCAAGGGTGTCTTGGGGCCCCAAGCAAAAGTCAATA
>OMNZ01074835.1:9130-21611 GCA_900303255.1 Lesueurigobius sanzi
TGGGGAGGGGGGGCAGCTCATGCCAGATGACAGATGTCACGCGATGTCACATTTCCGATGTCACACGACACACAACATCCAAAGGCATTGAGACAACTAACCCTTCTCCGTTTAGTTCGTACATTCTCCTCATTTTGTACAAAACTTTATTTGGTGTGAATCTACAAAGCACCTCTTGCAAATGTGTGAACAACATTTTCAGCTACATTTTTCATATTCACATTTGGAAGTTGATGTCTGGATATGCCCGGACACATTTCGACACCAGCAACGCGCACGATTACGGAAAAGTAGTCCTGAAAGTTCAAACTATCAGCAGCCCGATTCAAATTTGAGAAAGCATAGCTGTTTTTTATGTTTAGTTCGCTTTGGCTCACTCCGCTATGAGAAGTTGTAGGGTAATCGAATCAGCTCTCCGTCCTCCCTGCTGTTTGTCATTTCCCATTCGTCGTTCTTATCTCTGCTCTGCCCTTCTGTCCTCATTATGCCTGATTCAACTGAAATGAACAAGTCAATGTCTCTTCCTGCTTGCCTCAGTCCCTTTATCCATGCTGATGTACAGTAGATTCCCCTCTCTCGGTGAACAAAGGCGGTGTAGGGAGGCCATGGGCTGAATAAAGCTCTCCTTAATAACATCTGCTCTTTTTTATTTTTTGTCTTCTCTCATTTAGTCACATGAAAGAGGTGTAGGTTGTTACAATGTGGAGCTCCAAGTAAACCCCTGTCTGTTTGAGTCTATTGTCCTTCGCCTGAGCAAGCTGTAAAAGCCAATACGCAATTTTGTCCTTCATTCTTTTCAAATGTACAATCCTTTCGCTTAATTTTTGAAAATGAGTTTGTGCATAAACTATGAAGGGACCGTCTATTCTCCCCTGCTTTCGTTACAGTAACATTAGTGGATAACATGGAGTTAATACAATTTGTGTTAATCCCATTGAGGGGATTCTTAGGAATATTTGGGCTCTCTGATATGATCCACTCACAGTTTAATGCATATGTGTGTCCAGGGTGTGTGAAGTGTATCCAGCTGTGAGATCTCCCATTGCATCAATAGTTAATGAGCATCTCTGGCTCTGGCTCACATCCCCATTCACTGTGTTTGTTAGTCTAACTGTTGTTTGCCCTAAGTGACGCAGACTCCATTCATCTGTCAGCCGCTATAGGAGCGCTGTAGGCTCTGACACATTTGGAACAAGACAACGTCTTGACCTTCACATAACCTTGTGCTAACACACTGTGGTTGTTTGCTGAGTTATTGGGCGCTGCGACATGTCACTGTCATTAATGCCTTCTGAAAATGTTGAAATGTTAAAATGTGTGTTAACAGTGGACATTTCAAACTTATTTGGATGTGTTTTTTTTTACACACAAGAAACATTTTTATCATTTAATATAAATTATTATTCAGTGATGTTGGGGTTTGTAAAAATGAACAGTATATCACTCTCTGGGATGGTACAGATTTTCAGCCCAAAGCGGCAGCTCCTTCCAGTCCACTGGCTTCAGCCCGCTCTCTCCGTGACTCATTGACTGCTCAGTCCTGATTGGCTGGCTTTTCTACTCCAGGGGAGCCAGGATATAGAGGGGCTGGCCTCCTCTAAGCGGAGCACTGACATTTCTTTCATACAACAGGCCACTGGATGCACATTGACATGTGCTGGCCTGAATATGAAACACTCTATGAGCTGGGAAGAGTAAGTGCTTTTTATTTTAAAAATAATCAAAAAAAACACAATATATTATATATATATAAATTATTATTAATATTTATTTAACTATTTTTATTTTCTTATTGACAAAATACAATGCTGATTTATTTCTTTGCTGAAGTGCTCCATTGAAATGGTTAGAGATTTCATCATGACTGAAACCTACAGTTATTTGCCGTTTCAGGACCATGGACAATGCCCTTTAACTCAAGCGGCAGAGACAGACGTCCTGCCTGTTCACATGTATTTGTGAACATGTAATGGTAATTAACTGGCTGCATTACATATTTACTTTAATCAGTATTTGTTTGTGCTTGATAGCATATTTTTATTTTAATCTATCCACAGGATGATAGCCTCCTCTTTATGTACCTCACTCCACACATAAACTGTAATATTTTTTTAGTTCTAATGATGCATCAGTCATTTGTTTTTTCCTTTTTTGTTTTTACTGATTTCCTTAATCTGCAGAGAAATGACAGAACAGCATCCAAACTTTACTGATTCCATGTTAAATCAGTGGTTCTTTTCCCCTTAAAGCTTCCCCTACAAAAACCTTGACCACGACAAGTACATCAAAACATGGTAATAAATGTCAAGAGGCATTTATCCAACAATATATTTTAAGGTCTGACCTTCTGACCAGACACAGCTTTGGGGCCCACTGCTGCCTCTAGCGCCTTGCACTTCAGAAAACATAATGCTGAATAACAGCAGTGCTTTATGCTGTGCAAACAACAATAATAGACACTTTGTGTCAAAAACAATACATAGCCATTTGACACTGTTGATGGTGCAACACGCAGGTCATTCCTAATTCAAGAAGCTAGAACCGAAAAGGCTTATTTTGTCTGGAGCAGTATCTAAGGCTGTGCAGTGTTAAAAGTTCTGTAATGCCCCTTGACGCTAATCCAAGTAAGTGATCAGTAAAATCTTAAATCAGTTAAATCAATTCTAAAATACACAGGGAGCAAGTGAAGACTAAAAGTAGAGACGTGTTGAGATCTGTTAATACCATGCATCAGCACCAGTCGGAGGCGCGAGAGAGAGCTGCAATAATACAAATGGGAGAAGATGATGGTGTTGATAAACTTTTTTCCAGAATGTGATGTGAGAAGACTGTTTTTATTTTACTGATGGAACGAACATCCCTCTTTTGAGGGGGCTGCTAAGTATTCAGGGTTATTTGCATATATATTAATTTGCATAATTGAATAGGCACACATTAAAGCCTTATTAACATGGCTGGAAAGCTGTTGGTAACCTGTCATGTAACAGTTAATAATGTGGCTTGTGATCTGTCTCTTTACTGACCTTTGATCCCTCTGCAGGCTTGTTTGCGAAAAGGAAATGGGACCAGCTCTTGTGTAGAGAGGCAAGGGGCTTGTGACCTGACATATGTGGCAGGTTAGACAGCGCTCTGTCCACAGGCCAAGGGAAGTTCATTTTGTGGTGTCAAACAGAAGAGGCAAGAGAGAATCCACTTATGCTATCATCCTGTTACCACTGAGCTACTGCTACTACCCAGCCATCATGTTAACCTGGTAGCTCTGACTGACGAGTTGAAATGCTGGCATCACGACTTGGCAGTGCAGAAATATAGAGCAGAAAATAATATATTTTCATCTACCCTCAGTGCCATTAAACCCACCCACACTACTGCCATAATATTGATCCGATACACCAGTGAAGTCTAAGAAATGGATCAATGGGTGTAATGTGGAGATGGCTTTCGTGACGTCTCATCAGCTCTCCTTGGTCAGTCTTCACACAGTCCTTTGGAGAAAAGCTCTGCACATATTCTCCAATAAGCCTTTTAAAGGGGCAAAGAGGCCATTGCTGCAGCGGCGCTCTGTACTGAAAGGTACAAGGAAACTCACAGGTACTCATCAGATGTTTTAAGTGTTGCATAGCAACAACAAGACCAAGAAGCGCCTTTGTAAAACTTTGTATGACGTTTACTTCTAAATCCAACTGTTTTGACAAATCCACATTCACATTCTAGTCTCAACACTCACTCATTCCATTAACCCTAATTTATAAGGTCCACTACCATAACGTTATATTTGTTGTTTATACTCTAATTAAAATAAAGCTCTAATTCTTTGTCTTCGTCTTCTTCATCTGCTTCTTCATCTTCTTCGTCTTCTTCTTCTTTGTCTTCTTCTTTGTCTTCTTCATCTTCTTTGTCTTCTTCTTCTTTATCTTCTTCGTCTTCTTCTTCTTTGTCTTTTTCTTCTTTGTCTTCTTCTTCTTTGTCGCCTTTTTCATCTTCTTCATCTTCTTCATCTTCTTCGTCTTCTTCTTCCCAGTCTTCTTCTTTGTCTTTTTCTTCTTTGTCTTCTTCTTCATCTTCTTCTTCGTCTTCTTATCTGTCTTCTTCTTCTTCTTCTTCTTCTTCTCAGTCTTCTGTCTTTTTCTTCTTCTTCATCTTCTTTTCTTCTTCTTCTTCTTCTTCTTCTTCTTCTTATTCTTCTTCTTCTTCTTCGTCTTCTTCTTCTTTTTCTTTTTCTTCTTTGTCTTCTTCATCTTCTTCATCTTCTTCTTCTTCTTCTGCTTCTTCTTCTTCGTCCAATGCCATACTGTTAACACTAGGGATGCACTGATCCAGCTTTTTTGCTTATGATACCGACACTTGGGGTTTGAGTATCTACCTATATCCGATACCAACCCATACCGGGAGAATTTTAAAAAGTAGGTTGGCAGATGACATATTTGTTGTTTATGTAAACTGTTTTGTAGTGAGTAAAAAACTGATTGGTCCATGTTATATTAATATAGAGAAATTCCAAAATAAAATAATCTGATCATTAATGCATTACAAATATATTTTACCAGTAATTCTGTGACAGTATTTCTCAAATTAAAATGCAAACACACACCTTCAACATTTGACAATATTATTTCACTACTTTGTCATAGCTTTAGCCACAGCCTTGATTTGAAGTTGAAGCTAGCATTAGCATACGGCTGCTAACTACAGTATTTTGCGTAGCCATCTAAAGTACTATTGCAAGTATCGTATTGTTCAGTATCGGATATTTGGAATCCAAAGCCAATATTGTAATTTTTCGGATTGGTGCATCCCTAGTTAACACTGTTATTACTGTAGTGGGTCTTTCTCAGTCACCCACGGTCATTTACTGCTGACTCCAGCTCAAACCAACTCTCACGTAATGTACAAGTCCACAGTTTATCTCAGAATCTGGTATACCCCTTAAACTGCGCCCTCACTGACATGGCCTGGGGGTCTGGCAGCCGCGGTAAAGATGTCCACATGGGAATTTATTATCAGCTTGTCCATCAAAAAGGTCCAACATGGATAACTGTTAAACTGTTTTCATTATTTTTAATTTTTATCTTGCACAAGTACAGTCACACCAATGTGATTGTGCTCCCTCTATACTGACTGCAATAACAGTTATTATTATAGTTCTGACATTAAAATATTGGTTCTCCCGTTGGATAAAGGTCAATCTGTCCCTTTGCAGCAGTAACACTCCAGCCAAAGTGACACAATGCATTTTCCAGAGATCAAGCCTGAAAGCCCGATCAGAGTTCGCTCAGTGTTCGTGAATGGTTCTACTTCTATACGGTCTACACTAGGGCTGAACGATATGGACAAGATCTCATATCTCGATATCCATGCCAGATATCTCAACATCGATACGATACGACTTCGGGTTCGGTGAAGAGTTGTGAATAGTGTGTGTACGCTTCGTCTCCCTTACTCCCGCCCTCCTATGTTTGTCATTGGTTGACTTCAGCTGTCGATCCACAGCAAGCATGGAATAAGGTTTGTGGTTGGCTGGCTGTAGTGGTGCATTCAAGGGCACCACTTGATAATAAACGTCACAATAAACGTAAAAATAATGTTTATTGTGACTGCCAGAGCTGTGCATGCAGGGCGAGTGCAGGGGTAAAACTATATTGTCTACAGAGTACAGATGAAGACTGAAGAATTTTTGCCTATATTAGGCAGAAATTCTTCAGTCTTCATCTGTACTCTGTAGTTGAAGTGTAGGACGTTTCGATCTTACTCCAAAGATCGTCATCAGCTACTGAAGGCCTGGAGCACGCTGTGGGTTTATAAAAGCGGTGAACCAGCAGGAGGAGTCAACCTCTAAGCCCCTCCTCTCTTGGTGCTCAAGAGACTTGATGAGAGTTGTTCGTATCCATTGTCTCCCCTGATATGAACATCCAAGATATTAATATCGAAAAAGCAACAATATAAACAATATAGGCAAAACGTTTGTGTAGGTTCACAGTCGTACAGGAGTTGTCCATTCATATCCATTGTCTCCGCTGAGCTACTCTCTAAGTCGATATGAATGGACAACTCCTGTACGACTGAGAACCTACACAAACGTTTTGCCTATATTGTTTATATTGTTGCTTTTTCGATATTAATATCTTGGATGTTCATATCTCGATATAGATACGATAACGATATATCTTTCAGCCCTAGTCTACACTTTACACTTCTTGTGCTCTGATGAGAACTCAGCTCCACAAAGAACCCATCCATATTCAGCCCTTGTCACTTTGTCGTGACTGAGGTTTTTGGTGAAACAAATCTGAGGATAGAGAGAATTAGTTATCGCGAAATTGATTAACTACCTTTTCATAAACACTAATTTTATTTTCAAAGAGTCTGTATTAGTTGTACATGAGTTCCTTCGTCGGGGTGCCATGACTACATCAATAAAGCGCTATGGAAAAGCCCCAAAAGAGACAGAGAGAGACTTGCAGACGTGCAGTTCATTCTGAAATATGATTCAATTTGAACATTCAACTACAGTCATGTAAAAGTATGTTCCCCACAAAGTGATCTTGCACATCCACACCCCAACAACACAGCAACCTTCTTGGCATTTACAACTGAATAATTATGCATTTGAAGTGGCAAACAATCACACATGTCTCCTCAGCACTGCATGATCATTAAATTTCCCATGTTTGCTTTTTATAATTTGCAGAGTTCATTTCATCTGACTTGTACCAAATTAATATTGTTGACAGGGAAAAGGAATTACATTGTTCTTGTAATTGGAAAGAGAATGTTCTGTCAGTTACTTTCTTTTCCTTTTTCTTTCGTTTTTCTTTTCTTTGTCATTCCTGGGAGCTGATTTACGTCCTGAGGCCCTTCTGTGTCCGTGCGCAGAGTCAGATCAGTGACAGTGTGGGACCCAGGATTCTCTACCGTGCATGCCACTTTTAGCTTCTCCCCTCCTCCCTTTATCCCATCAATCAACCTCGGACTTTGCTATGCTCTAGTAAACCTGACTGGCACAAAGTCACCACACTGTACGGTGCCTGCCTCTCTTTCATACAACATGTTTCATGCAATATTTATCTCTAAAGGTGCTCCTGCTTTCTGGAATATTGGCTGCTAGTCATAATTTTGATCAACTCGTCACAATACTCCGGTGCATCCATAACCAAGCCATAACTTGAGACAGTTCGATTGAGGTGTTGTGAATGTGCAAACGAACTCTGATCCGGGCCAAAGAAGCGGATCCTGGTCCCGCTGAAAACGTGGGTCTCGGTCCCTCGGTCATTTTTTTGTGAATGTAACTGGACCAAAGAGCGAAAAAAAAACGGGGTCATGCGACATCAAAATAAGTAACATGAACAGTGATCGATATTGGGTGAAATGATTCATCAGTAGGAGAGGACAGAAATATGAACACAGGTTACTTTTTCTAATGTCTACTTTAAAAAAATAATAGTCAGAAATCTTAGCTCTGGCTAAAAAATGAAATCCTTTGAAGTTTTCTTTGATGAGAGAAACAGACATTTTAGCAGTAAGAAGCTGAATAAGTAAAGATGATCATGCCGTATCTTTCAGTGTCTCTTTAACCCGAACACCAATGGTTGATCGATGCCTGGACTGGGGTCTATAACCTCGGCATTTGCCATTTGGTTTCAAAAACGTAGGGAGTTTTCTGGCCCCAGCTCGTGCTCGTCTATTTTCCCCAAGTGAAATGACCCTGTCGGACCTGGGCTGCCTCTTCAGCCGCTCCCAGAGTTATGTCAGATATATTTAGTAGAAGATTATCCAAAGCAGAAAACTGTACAAAAAAACTGTACATAAATCTCGCTCCTTGTTTGGGTTTCTTGTTTTGTTCTTTGTCTAATTCCCGCCACAGCGCCCCTAATTGCTTTTTGAGCATCAACATATTTTGTGAACGGTAAGCACACCAGATGAAAAAAAGAAACTAGCAATTTTGGTCCCCAACCGAATGGAGCAACCGAATGGAGTCCCAGAAGTGAACGCGACCAAAGCTTTCATTTCTGATTTCGACAAATGCGGCACAATATTGAAAAAACTTGCTATATTCGATATAGGTGTGCAATATGGGTGTGCATGGGTTAGAAAAGCCAATGGCGTGCATATTCATGGACAGAATTGGTTTACATGCGCGCTGAAAGCGTTTCCACACCACGGGAGCAGTCCGTGCGCGTCCCGGGCCAGAGACCTGGGCAGCAGCAAGGCCCAGTAGGCAGCCGTGGCATATCATTTAAAAATAAAAATAAAATAAAAACACTGTGATAAACTTGTGATAATGGCTTCCAAGCCTTGAACACGTGCATGCACCGTGTACAGCACTCACCTGGGTCTGAGCAGGTTCTGATCCATGTTGTCTTTGGAGCACCGTGTTTAGACCGAGTTTGCGATGGTGAGTGTCCTGGGGGTCAAAGTAAACCTTCGATTGTAGCACAGCTGTCTCCGGTCCGATAGCGTTGGGTCCCGCTTTGAGCCGCGTGCACTACTGTCTATGCGCGCCTCGTCCAGGTTTAGACCTGGCTCAGACCTGGTCTAGACCTGGTTTAGTCCTAGTTTAGTCCTGGTTCATTGTAATAGCCTTCATCTTTGTTTAATTTAATTTAATTTAATTGCATTAGAGCGAGAGATTAAACCCAAATGTATCCGCATTCGGCGGGTTGGTGGGTGTCAATGTCCTCCCCCTGGTTATCATGCCGTATCTCACACCGCCCTCTGCCAGTCTGGTCTAGGTCTATGGCGCATGGAATATGTGAGTGATTGATTGGTGGTAAAAGTTGTTGGCAGAGTTTGGCAGCCACGTTTGCAGTGGTCATCTCCAGACCACATAGAAGTAGCTTACCAAAACCAATTGTGTAGAGTGAATGATTAAAATCTTTAAAGTGCTTTGGGGATTTTGATACGTGAAACATCATTACATTTAGTTTTCTTTTATTGCAGACTTGGCTAAAATGGTTAACTTTGAATAGTAATAGCTCTCTCTCTCTCTCTCTCTCTCTCTCTCTCTCTCTCTCTCTCTCTCTCTCTCCCATTTTTGTCACACATTTAATTAGGTTTCTTTCAAAATTCAAGTTTCGTCTGCCTTGGCTACTCACTGGGCACCCCATCATTGATCATGCCATTGATCCCATTTGACTGGCTGTGTTTCTAGCTGCAGCAGCATACAGAGAAGTATCCTCCGGTGTCAGCGCGCAGCTTTGTGTCAGCGTGATGAGTAGTGACAGGGCTCGGACTCATGGCTTTTGTTGTGCGCTCTGGCATATTGTGCGTCACTGTTTACCCCCGAGAGTTGGGAGCTGTTTGTGGCCGTGGGGGCGGCTGCTTTTCCGTGGGTGAGGTCAGATCCAGAGGTGAATCCACACACCACTTTGAAATATCGGGTCTACATGCATATTCCATGTCATTATTGGCGTGTGGACTGTGGTCTATAACCTCGGCATGTGTGTGTGTGTCAATGAGCAGTTCTTATTAGGTTGACAAATAAAGCATGTTACTTTTTAATGAATTTGCTCACCTTGAGGGTTGTATTGTCACCAAAGGTTGATCTGCCTGTGTAAAGTGGTTATTTAAAAATTTATATTATTTGGATGTCATTTTTAAACTAGGTCAGTGATCCCTCATTATTTTTTGCCCCAAAAAGTGTATTTGTGCCAGGTTTTGATCAGGAAAGCTATCTAAAAAGGTTTTATTTTGCTTTTAAATAAATCAAGATAATTATAGCTTGCTTAACCTCACTGGACTTCTTTCATCTATCTGTCTTTGATACTTGAGCAAAGTGATCACCAGATTGATGCAAGTAGATACCACAAACCTCCAAACTTTTCTTACATTTCTTTAAATCTAGCACTGCACTATACTTTATATACTACACTTGTATGGTACGTGTGCATTTAAGATGAATTTGAAGTTGAAATTCAGAGTAAATTTCTTTGTGTGTGATAATTTTAGTCCACGTCCAGGGAATGTTGGAGAGAATAATGAACAGGAATGGCATCTTCATTCACAGGAGCGTGACAGGCTCTAATTAAATCTCACTTGAACATTTCTCTGTGCATAAGTGACTGAGCGAAGGACGCACAGATGTGACTGGAGACAGTGTTCGCACGAAGCAGAAATGTGAGAAAACAAAGTTTTCACTCAGAGGGGGCGCTAATAAGATAAGCATTTTTACCGGGCGGGCTCGCAGATGGCTGTCATCTCTCGGTGTGGCCAAGACTCTGCGGTTTCATTTATTTCTTGCTGGCTCTCTCCTCCACCTGCTCTCGTGACTCGGCTTCACCAGAGTGGATCCCTGCTTCTTCAGGAAAATGACAAAGTCCCTCTGAACTTTCATGTCGATTGGTTTTGGCCCCATTTGTTATCCCCATGTTGGTCAAGTAGATTGCTGCTATATACAGTACAATTGGCAAATAAAAGAGAAAATACTTGTTGGTGCTTGAATGGGCGGGCGAAGGCAATTCATTCTTGGTGTGCGTGGGCGCATGTGGTAGTCGAGGGGCTGGATGTGTGGAGGAGCATGCCTCTTTGCGTGTATGGCCGGATGTTTGTGGGGGCCGGGGGGTTGAATGGGGGAAGGGGATTGGTGCTGTGTTCTGAGGCGCTTTGAATGAATGAATAGGGCTGGGCGATATGGCCAAAAATGTTATCGCGATTTTTTTTTTTAGTTTAAGGGTGCATTCATAACCAACTTTTGAGCCGAATCCTGGCCCGTTTGCTCTGATAGTACGTTTCGATTGAGGTGTTGTGAATGAGCAAACAAACTCAGATCCGGGCCAAATAAGCGGATCCTGGTCCGGCTGAAAACGCGGGTCTCGGTCCGGTTTAAACAAACTCTGATTCGAATCATTTGATTTGTGAATGTAACTGGACCAGAGAGCGGACCAAAACCAGGAAGTGCCCGATGTAGTGAGGTCATGTGACTGTCCACATCAAAACAAACGCCACGATCAGTGATCGACATCAGGTCATATATACCACGGATAGACGCGATGCCAGTGTGAGAGGATGGAAATATGACCGCGTGGAAATATATTATAACTGATGTCTACTTTTAAATACAGCAAAGTCAGAAAGTTTAGCTCTGGTTAAATGGATCAAAAACAGTAAAAATAATAGCTTTAAGTTTACTCTGATTACAGAAACAGACCTTACTTTAACTGTAACAAGCTAAATAAATAAACACGATGATGTCGTACCTTTCAGCGGCTGTTTAACCCAGACACCAGTGGTTTATTGATGTTTGGACAGTGCTAAAACCTCAGCATTTGGATCGTTCTTGTTCGTCTGGTTCCCACACTGTTCGGCCTGAGCTGCCTCTTTAGTCGCTCCCGCGGAGTCCAGAATTATGTCAGATGTACTTAGAAGAAGATAATCCAGCGCAGAAATCCAAAATGTACATAAATCCCGCTCCATGTTTGTAGTGAAAAATCTCTGACCAACAGAGGAGCTGAGCGTCTTGTTCTATCCTGTTTCTGGCTAATTCCCGCCGCTGCGCCCTCTACTGGTGACGGGCAGAATACATTTTAAAGCTTTAGCTCGATTGTAAAAAATGCTTTGTGGACGTGAACCGCACCAGATTTAAAAAAGAAACAATGTTGCAATTTTGGTCCCCAATCAAACCGAGTCCCAGGTGTGAATGCGACCTGAAACACGATTTCGATTTGAACACAATTCATGTGTATAATGTCTTTTAAAGGCAACTAATGCCATCTGCTTCTTCTTGGGTTTAGACCTGGTGTTGTAGTGGTTTAGTCCTGGTTAAGACCTGTTTTAGTCCAAGTTTCAGTCCAGAGTTTTGACATGGTTTAGTCCTGGTATAATCTTGGTTCAGTCTGTGATATTGTCCAGGTTAGACTCGATTAAGAAGACCCAGTTTTCTCTTGCTTTATTTCTGATTGAGTCCTTGGGTTTAGACCTTGAGTTCAGTCTCTACTTTAGTCTGGTTTACTTCTTGGTTTAGTCCTGGTTTAATCTTTCAATTCAGTCTGTGATATTGTCTGATTTTAGACCTAGTTTTCTCCTGGTTTGTTCTGGTTTAATCATAAAAACCACTGAATCGCGATGTGATGTTTTTATCACCAAAGATTGATCTCTCCCTCTCTGTCTCACACTAAAATGTAAGATATTAAGGTTGTAATTGAACTTACCATCTCTGCATGGTGATGTGTGCCAAGAAGCCTGAGGACCAATCAAAGTAAGTCTGCGGGCCGCACTAAAGTCTCTTTTGTCTTATCTCTTGAAGACTTTATATTTCCTTCTTCTTTTATTTGAGCAATTTGTGTAAAAATATGAGAATAAAAATGCATGCATCATTTATACATCATTACACAGAATAATATAGTATATATCTATCAAGGGAGAGGAGTTGCGCGTCTTCAAATCTTGAGTGCTAGACCGCCCAAAAACAGGAACATACTATTAAAAAATGTGTGAAGGGTAGCACATCAGTGTGTTTTATAAAGAAAACTGTCAAGACAGAAGTACT
>OMNZ01074837.1:9935-21271 GCA_900303255.1 Lesueurigobius sanzi
CTTCATTTAAACCAGGATTAGTCCTAGTTTAGACCTGGATTAGTCCTGGGTGTATGGAGTTAGACCTGGTTTAGTCCTGGGTTTAGTCCTCGTTTAGACCTGGTTTAGTCCTGGGTTTAGTCCTGGTTTAGTCCTGTCCTGACCTGGTTTAATCATGGGTTTAAAACTCGTTTAGGCCTGGTTTAGTCCTGGGTTTAGTCCTCGCTTAGACCTGGTTTAGTCCTCGTTTAGATCTGGTTTAGTCCTGGGTTTATGGGGTTAGTCCTGGGTTTAGTCCTGGGTTTAGTCCTCATTTAGACCTGGTTTAGTCCTCGTTTAGACCTGGTTTAGTCCTGGGTTTAGTCCTGGGTTTAGTCCTTGTTTAGGCCTGGTTTAGTCCTGGGTTTAGTCATCGTTTAGGCCTGGTTTAGTCCTGGGTTTAGTCCTCGTTTAGACCTGGTTTAGTCCTGGGTTTATGATGTACACTGCTACCAATAGAAGCATGAATGGAGGCAGTATTACACATTATACTAATTAGATTTTGACACCACCAGGGTACTTCCCCTCACGACAGACCCCCACAGAGCTACCAAACTCCCTTTTCAGCCTCTCATGGTCTCCACGGCTTCTTAGTAGTCACCTGAGTTGGTTGTCAGTGCCAGGCCTAAGGGTCCAGACCAGCATGGACTTAATGATGGCCAGCAGTGGTCTACATGGGCCTGGTCAGAATGTGCCTGGCCAATACAGATAAGGCCGTGTGCTGTGGAAAAGAATAAATCTGGCTTTTTGTCGACATCAAAAAACCCTGGATACCCAAAGTCTCACACACAATACCACCGAGCGGTCACTGACATACACATATTTGTCTATCTGTCCATCTACTTTCCTTCCTCCCATTAACATTTAGCAGTATAGGTCAGCCTGCATGTTTCCTTATTGTTTCCCAGCCAGACGAGCTCAATATGCAAACCATTCTAGACCACTGTTCTTTTGCTTCCTGTCAGAGCTGTAATGTAATGTAAACGAATAACCTCCATTTGCGCTGCTCTAGTCGCACTGTGTGGTATTTGCTGCTAATGTATCTGTAAATTCACCCATTTTTATTAGATTTTTTGTCTTATCCTATTTTATGCATGCCTTTATAGTCTTCACACATTTGTCTAATGCAGGGGTGCCCAAAGTGGGGCCTGCGGGCCAAATTCGGCCCTTCAAGGGTTTGATTCGGCCCTCGAGATGGTGCTTAGATTTAGGAGGTTCAGGAGTATTTATTTTTGATTAAATGTGGCTGAAAAAACTCACAATCGAACCTAAGAACGCCAAAACAGCATGTCCTACTCAAAGCACTGCAATTAGAGGATATTAAAAGGTAGATCTGTTTATATTTGGAATTTACATATGACACAATATTGTGTTTGGCCCTTTGCCCGCTTATTTGGCCCTCCATGTAAAAAACTTTGGGCACCTCTGGTCTAATGTGAATTAGAGTAAATAAATAAGGCACAATCTTCCTGGCATGTTACAATTTCATGTGTGTAGGCAAGGATTCTTCAGCCTTCATCTGTAGTTGAAGTGGAGGACGTTTCGGTCTTTATTCAAATAACTTCGTCAGCACTGAGCAGAACTGACACGCTCATGGGTCTTTTATGAAGAACCAGTAGGAGGAGAATCTCTAAGTCCCACCTCTCTTGGTTCCAGAGGTCAGGTTCTCAGTCAGTGACAGAACATTTTGAGTTCTGACATTTTGAGTTCTGACGATATCATCTTTTGAGAGTTTTACACAACTTTTAACACAATGTAGATTCCAAATTCATTTAGATTTGCATAATTTATCCTATAATCTGTATTTTCTTACATATAAATAGGCATATAATGAGAAATTAATTAATGAAGGATGTTTAAAAATAGCTCATGTCCTTCAAAATGACAGAGCAAAATGACCCCTAGTGAAACCACTGCTTGGTTCTAAAGGTTGGGAAAAGAAAACATCTTGGCCTATTCACACCTAATTCCTGCTTGTTAACTTCCTATTGACTCCCCCTGGGCTTTGTTTAAGGCTGTTCACATTGTTCTATGGCCCTGCTCTGGCCTCTGGCCCAGTCTCATTAGCATGACATAGGGATGGTTTCTGTCTAAGGATGCTGTTGTAGATCGGTGCTAAATTCAGCGCCAAGTCCTCCATTGCGGTTCATGGACGGATTCTCTTAACAAATATGGCTTCTTTAACTACATGCTCAAACCATCTATTCTCTTTAGCTAAAATCTTTACTTCACTGTCCTCAAATGAGTGATTGGTGGCATTGAGATGGAGATGCACAGCCAACTGTGGGCCACTAGAGCTTTCTCTGCAGTGTTGATAAAGCCTTCTATGGAGTAGTTGTTTCGTTTCTCCATTATAATGTTCTTTGCATTTTTCTTCCTTGCACTGGATTGAATAAACTACATTATATTGTTTGTGGCTTGGGGCCTTGTCTTTGGGATGAACTCATTTTTGCCAAAGGTGCCCACACACTAGAGGATTTTGAATCTTTTGAGACTAAAGATCTGTGCACAGACCACACACACTTAAGGACAGACATGAGGACACACATACACACACATGAGGAGTCCCACCACAGATCATGCCATGAGAGAAAGATTTTATTTAGCGACGCCTCCTAAGACTAAAAGTCTGGCTAAAAATCCTCTAGTGTGTGTCCAGCTTTAGACAAAGTTCTTTGGATAAAGAACAAAACATCCAAACCTTCAACTACAGATGAAGATTGTTTAACTCCTGTACAACTGAGAACTTACACAGAAGAATTTCATGTATGATTAACTTATCCTCCTTGTTCTTTGGGGTGAAGCCATTGCTAAAGCCAAAGCTGCCCAGGCATAATTTACTAATATGCACCTGTCCATGGGCAAGACACTTCACCCAATACCTAAGTGTGAGCGGTTGGTAGTGGTCGGAGGGACCGTTGGCGCAGATGTGAGCAGCCTCGCTTCTGTCAGTCTACCCCAGGGGAAACTGTGGCTACAAATGTAGCTTATCACCATCAGCATGGAGTGAGCCCCCCTCCCTTTCATGTGTGAAGCGCTTTGGGTGTGACTTGTGTCATATGAAAAGCGCTATACAAATAAGAATCCCTTTCCCTTCCCTTTTCCCTAAAACCCTTCTGAACACAACTACTCACTGACATGTGACGTTCATACATAGACAGGGAGGGTAAAGTGTCTTGCCCAAGGATAGAAATATGCACTGGTGGGAGCTGGGATGAAGCCACCAACCTTTGGATCCATGGATGAACTCTGATCACCTCATAAACGACAAAAATGTTTGAAACGGCAATTTCTGCTGTCAACTGCCTCCCCGATCGTCGTCTTCAGTGTTTTAAAAGGCAAAAAAGAACTGAGTCGAAACACGAAGATCAAAAGTCAAAAGACGAACGCTTTATCCAAGACAGAATCCTGTTAATATTACAGTGAAAACCCTGTCTTCCGCAGCAGCCATACTTGTGAAAAGTGGCCTCAAAAGAGAATAGTAAATTGTGGTGTTATGACAGCAGAGAGATGCACACACGCATAAATCCTCTGTGGAGCATTGAAATGTGGAGCACAAATCGTGGGCTGTCAGGTTGAAGTTTTCTCTCCACCTGCTGGACTGACTCCCTCTGTCCAGCTCCTCCTCATTTCCATTACCTTCGATCAGTGACTAGACAAGCAAAACTTAAGACAGACAAGGCCAAGGCTGCACTAAAGAGCCTCAGATTACACTCAAAACTAAAACCAACCTGCTTAATTCATTAGCTGATATGAGCGCTGCGTTAAGATGACCCCACATTTAAAAAAAGATCTGATTATTGGTTTGTGATTTTTCTGACCATGTACACGCCAGAATTCATTACACTGACATTTGATCACCATATTCATCTTATACCTATGCCATCAAGAAAACATTGTTTCATGAAACAATCTGGCCATTCAAATTATTCAGGTCGACAATATTCTTTGGGCACATGAGGCTAATGAATGCATGTTGGCAATGTTTCTTCAGTCTTCGTCTGTACTCTGTAGTTGAAATGTAGGACGTTTCGTTATTTATCCAAAGAACTTCGTCAGCACTGAGCAGAATTGACACGCTCATGGGTCTTTTATGAAGAAACCAGTAGGAGTCCCACCTCCCTTGGTTCTAAAGGTTGGAAAAGCATCTTGGCCTATTCACATCTAATTACTGCTTGTTACCTTCCTATTGACTTACCCTGGGCTTTGTTAAGGCTGTTTACACTTTTCTATGGCCCTGCTCTGGGCTCTGAGCCAGTCTCATTAGCATGACAGAGGGATGGTTTCTGTCTAAGGATGTTGTTGTAGACGTGTGCTAAATTAAGCCCAAGTCCTCCATTGTGGACTTTCTTTCTTAACAAATATGGCTTCTTTTACTCCACGCTCATTGTCTTTAGCTAAAATCTTAACTTCACCGTCTTCAAATGAGTGATTGGTGGCTTTGAGATGGACATGCACAGCCAACTGTGTGGCTTTCTCTGCGGTGTTGATAAAGCCTTCTATGAAGTAGTTGTTTCGTACAATATAATGTTCTTTGCATTTTTCTTCCTTGCACTGGATCAAATAAACTAAGTTACTCTGTTTGTGGCTTGGGATGGACTCATTTTTGCCTAAGACAAAGTTCTTTGGATAAAGAACAAAACGTCACTTCAACAACAGAGTACAGACGGAGACTGAAGAATGTTTGCCAACGATGGACAACTCCTGTACAACTGAGAACTTACACAAAAGAATTTCATGCATGACAATATTCTTTGGGCACATGAGGCTAATGAAGATGCAGCAATCATCCAAAAAGAGCATCTGCATAAACAGTAAGTGATGAAATCAAATGTGCGAAGCATGTTTTTCCCAGTATGGCAGGCGGTGCATCCTGTGTGCATATAGTACATATTGTTTGATATAAGATGGTTAATTATGTTTATGTTTCATGTTTGCAGAAAAAATAAACAAACAATGGGATACAATATCTATGAGATGCTGTATGTTAGCTGGTGAAGAATATTCAAGTATTTTACAAAGAGGGCAGTTCATTGAGCCATGAGACATGGGAGATGGCTCAATGTGTATCTACAAAACCTCAACAGATCAAGTCAACAGAACTTAACTCAATGCTACATATCTTCTAATTTATAACAATGAACAATAAATATGATTGAAAAAATGCACCTACTCAAGTCATGACCCGTCTACACCGTTTTTATAATCTGTTTTGTTGTTGTTTTAAAATAAAGTTATATTTTTTAATTTTTAAAAGTTTATTTAACCCCCTGGCACACCTTTAACATTTTTTTAGTACTTTTATTTTAATTTTAAAAGGTCTGGCCCTCCTCTTTCTATGCATATAAAATAATTACAACATGTTAACATTTTTAACCCTTTCATTGCCAACTTCATGTCACAAAATTACTGTAATTAATTTCCAAAAAAACACAAAAAATGTATTATTTTAAATATTTTTAATGCAAAATGGGACATTTCTGGTCCGGTTGGTGCAGCCAGTGGTCTGTGAGAGATGACCCAAAGCAGGGGGGTCAAACTCATTTGGGTCGTGGGCCGAAATTCACCTACGATGGCGGGTCGAGGGCCGCATGTATTATAAAGAGGAAAGTACTATTGACAAAACATTTTTTCTATAAATTAATAATAATAATAATAATAATTAGCACTGTGATAATTCACCACATTTGATTGACATTGTATAATTGGTCCACAGGACTGTAGCCTAATAAATAATAATAATGGCTTACTCTTGTATTACAAGCCGTGTCACCAGGGCCGTAATACACTGAAAACAATCCTTTTACCAGTGACAGAACACCTTGTGTTTTTGTAGCTTTTATAATGGTACAGTGTCAGTGCCCTCTGCTGGACAGGTGTGGAACCATTTTTAGATGTTGGCTGCCCCCTAGTAGCTGGATTGAGCACTTTGGTTATTTATTTAAACATCCATAACTCCTGACAGGAATGGGCTATAGACTTTTTTTTTGACATGCTCAGAAATTTGTGCTCTATAAGTCGGGGGCCAGATGAAATCATCTCGCGGGCCGCATTTGGCCAGCGGGCCTTGTGTTTCACACCTGTGACCCAAAGGATTTGTTTCCAAGTCAAAATTTGTTTATGTAGTGGCCATTTCAGCAAAAAAAACTCCTGTTGTGGTTATGCACAAAAATGTGCTACAATGGGATTAGAATCAAAATGACATGCAATTACTTTGGATCACCCAAAAATATGTCACTTGGGAAATGACACCCAATTTGTATTAGAAATGTAGGAGTTATATAAAAAAAAAATAATATGCAAAAAGCACAAAAATGTGCTTGGGTGTGTTAGAGGGTTAAATGTGAAGTATAATTATGGGAAAGCTTTTGCAATGAGCAAAAATAATAATCTGTGAGCATATTTTAGGATTAAGCGGATTAGTCTGCACCTGTTATTGGACTCTCTTCGTTCTTACAAGTATTACGTCAACAAGGATGAAATTGGTGGGACTCAGAATTTAAGACACAGATCACAGAGTAATCCTAAATTAGACAGGAAGCTCATTACATCTTCATTTGGAACTTTCTCTCCATGTCCTCTCGATGCCTTTTTATCCCTCTTGAGTTGTGCTATAGTACAAAAAAAGTTTTCAAAGAATGAACATCTGTGCAACAAACATTCAAGTTGGTTTGTATCACATGTATTATTATTGTCAAACTCTAACGTGCTAAATTATTCGTGTCACATGCCTTAATAATTGCTTATACATTATGTGCAGCTGCTAGTCTAGTGCAGGGGTCTCCAACCGTTTTTACCCTGTGAGCTACTTTGGTGTAACAAAAATGGAAGTGAGCTACTTATGCTTCAAAGAAAATGTGAAACTAGGAGCCAAGATGATAATTCAACACAATAAAAGCAAGTGTAGTTTCCGCTTCATGTTTGTTCTACTTGCATGGCACTTTTTTCACAGACACAAGTCACCCAAAAGTTTTCAAATGGACCGTTTATTCTCTCAGTCCATGTTTGGTGGTGTCTGGCCTGGAGTGGTAGCGCCGCTGCCAATCTGCGGCCCGCTCAGACCACTGTCCTCTCTCACATCGCTCACTTAAGCTTCATGGTATTCCCAAGTGTCTCATCCTGTTGCTACCCATTCCCCACCCTGCTTAGCTTTTGACGCTAGACGAGATCAGACAAGGACACAGCCAATTTGGATCAGACGTACCCAACGATATGGCCTGTCAATATGGAGCTTAACAGGTTATGCTGTCTAATGTGGGCCTACCAGATTGACTTTAGGTCTCATCTGGTCTAAGCTGTTTCATCTAACATATTTTAAACCAAAAATCTCCATTACTGATTGGTGTGATGGTGCATTCACATAGAACGCGATGGAAGAAGAAAAATCGCAATGGCCTGGCGTTAATCACTTGAATATTTTGAAAGTTCAAGCTTCCATCACCTGGAAAAAATAAAAAATAAATAAATAATATTTGCTCTATTCACCAGTGAATTTCGCCCATATTTCGCCTCTGTGCTTCATCACTAGGCGGAGCTGTTCATCCTGCTGCTGTTTCCTGTTTATCATTCAAGCCAACATGGCGGACATTTGCTTGTCAGCGATCTTTTATTTATTGTGGAAAGGCGAACATGGGCTCAGCATATCCTCCAGAGACATGGTCAGTACAAGTCACCTGCTCCCGGAGCTGCGCTGGGATGACAGCTGCTACCAGCGCTATGTGGAACTGTGTCCGAGGACTTGTTGTTGGAGCCAACACTACAGAGAGTGCCTTTCCTTTTATCTTCGGTTAATACATTTCTCAATAAAAATATAGCTGAATTGTACAATATTTCCATTTCAAAAGATCACTTCATTGGTTGTTTTCACATTCTAGAATTCTATTTCAGCTGGGGGTCAAGTGCCAAAACAACTCTATGAGAGAAAAACAGTTTTTGAAAGAAATTTCCAAAAAGAAAATGTCCAGATGTTTTCCCTGATCATTATTTGATAGTAATTGGATTCACAAAGCTGCCATATTATTCTTATGGCTGAAAGCCCTTTCTACTGGCCAACATCACACATGTTTTTGAATATTCTCTCCACTTTTGGACACCTTTATGAGAAAATAATTATACCTTATTTCATATGTGCTGACAGAGAAGACATTGGACTTTGTGACAGTTTATGTTCCATGTGGATTGGCCCAGGAATTACAGAGAAATTAGCCATAAACTAATAGCCTGGCAAGCCAGACTATAGCATAAATTGTATAGTCTGGGGTCGCACCATTGGAAAAGCTGAAGGTTGTGGGTGGAGCCAACAGTTGCTGCTTCTGCCGCGGTAGACCAATCAGAGCAATGGAATGTTACGTTTTCTTGTTTTGATTCAAAACAGAGCGTTGTGATTGGAGGCCAGATTCCTGGGCCAGCTATGAGCAGCCCCTATGGTGCGACGCTAGACCATCCCGCCAGGCAAAACATATTTTTGGCCACTAGGGTGCGTCTAGTTTACTAGGCTAATACACTAAGGCAAGAAATCTGAATTTTGACAGTTACCATGGTTAGATTTCAGTTAACCCCCAGCTCAATAGACAGGAGCAACAAAAAGGTTAACGCCCCCTTTTCGGTGAGAACAGGGTCTGCGTCCATTGAGATTAATGGGGAAACATCGACTGAGATCTTTACATTTATGTCTGAAAAATAACAATGTATGCATTTTGTATATTTGTCTAATATAAGAGGTAAGCAAATCAAGAGATTTTTTTGATGTAGAAGATTCTCAGAGCGGACAGTTGATGTTTTAAAGTGGGCTAAAGTTAGCAGGAAGTCAGCAGCGGCTAAACACTTTATATTGAAGTCCGAACATGCTAACTTCCTGCTAACTTTAGCCCACCTTAAAACATTAACTGTTCTCTCTGTGAAGCTTCTACAGCAAAACAATCTCTTTATTTGCTTACCTCTTAGACTTATTCTAGACAAATATATAAAATGCATAAATTGTTATTTTTCAGACATAAATGTGAAGATCTCAGCCGATGTTTCCCCATTGAGATGAGGGGAAGCCGATATTTCCCCATTTTCGCGGGCGTTAACCTTTTCGTTACTCCGTCAATGTTGAATGTTGTGATGTCACGTGAAAACAACCAATATAGAGAAGAGAATTGCCCATGAGACTTGTTGAAAAATAGCCTTGTAGCACTAGGGCTCGTTGGGATCAGCTCGCTCTACCCTAGTTTTAGTACAAATTAAAATAAAAAACAGAAACAACTTTTACCTGTCAGTCCCATCTCCTCACTGGCTCTTCACGTCACAGCCAGATTCAGTCCCTGATTGGTTAACGTGCCATGATTTGATGCAAAAGTTGAAATTTTTCAACTTGAGCGAGCAGAGCGATGGAGGGGAAGTGTTTCCGCTTCGCTGAAGGTGCGCGTCAATCGTGTCTATCGCCCCATTCGCCTCGCTCTAGTCGCTCTAGTCGCTCTCGTCGCTCTAGCCGCTCTAGTCGCTCAAATCGCGCCAATCGCCTCGCTCCACTCGCATCCATCGCATCGCGCGCTAATCATGGCGCCTATAGACTAGGACATGTAAATGGCTCGCTCCTGTCGCCTCCATCATCTTTGGCCTGAATACACTATAAAGGCTGTACATCAATATTGAATGCTTTCTGTTTTTTTTGTTTTTTCAATATTTCATGAACACAATACAACTCAAAGTCTTTACTACGTCACAACAAACTCAAAAGCCTCCTCAGAGCCATGTGCTTCTCGGCAACACAGGAATCTGACTCACGATGAGGGGTCTGCGCTGTTCCCAGCATGCCCCCCCCCTCTCATTGACCTGATTTCAGTCCTCTCATACACTTCTTTGACTACATCCCAAACAGTCTGACAAAAACTTGGTGTGACACAGCGGCATAGATGAGAAATCCTCGTAACAACCCACAGAGAATATGCTAACGCTCCATAATTGTCAGGGGTAATCCATTATTGAGTTGTTATCAAGCAGTTCAAACACTTTGGCGCCAGCTGCCAGTGGAATCTCTTTTTAAGGCTTGTTAACTTCGATGGCTTGTTGCTCTGCGTCTCTTGTTATGCAGCGCTCTGATCTGGAAGCCCCATAGCCTCACTCTCGGCCAGCGACTGTCTGTAACAAGGTCCCTCTGGGTTATGTCAGTGGGTTAAAACATACATGAGTTAGCATTACGCTGTTCAGTTCCTGTTTAAGTTAATCGTGAGTCAGTCCAGTAAGATGCTAGTGTTCAGAATAATCTAAAGAAATGTGATAAACGGAAACAAGTCATTCTCAACACCTGTTTGAGGTAAAACACAATTATTTCAGTTCATTTTTGCTGAAAGATGAATATATTGAGATTTATTTATCACAGCACAATGATTTTTGTCTGAATCAGTGTTACTTATAGGTGCTGGGAGCAACAGGGAGTACATGTAGTATTTGAGTTTTGATGGTCTCCTAGTTTTATGTCAGTGAAGTTCCACAGAATTCTGACTCACTCTAGAGCTGGCCAATATGATGATAAAAATCCAATCGTGATCTGCTCTCCGTGACGATCTCCTTTTTTGGGAACATCGTCATATCGTGATTCAGTGGTTTTTATGTTTTACGCAGCTCTGAGCTCAAATGTTTTCTCTCCACTCACTTCTCGCTTCTACTGTCAGGATTAAATCAGAACTAAACCAGGAGAAAACTAGGTCTAAACCAGGTCTAAAATGGGACAATATCATGGGCTGAATCTGGATTAAACCGGGACTGAACCAAGAAGTAAACCGGACTAAAGCAGAGACTGAAATCAAGGTCTAAACCCGGACCAAACTAAAAAGGACTAAACCAGGGACAGAAGGAAATGATGATTACCTTGGACTAAACCAGGTCTGAACCAGGATTAAACCAGGACTGAACCAGGCCTGAAACTCGGACTAAAGCAGGTCTTAAAAGGGACTAAACCTGATTTTTGTCCTAATAGCGGAATGAAATTTGTTTTTCCTCTAGTATATTGCAAACTCAAATATTTGTGGATATAATACTGCGCATCTAAATATAAAGCATTTATTGTCAATTTCACGGTTTGCAGGCTAGTTTTCTAGTATTTCTGTGACTATGACCTTGCCAGTTGTGAAATGTGCTTATAAACTCATTTCTAAAAAGAAACTGGATTTTAGAAATGTGTGAGGAAAGTTAGGAATGTGTTTGGACCACAACAATCAATATATTTTACTCTGCCCCTCTTCCATTATTTGCAATTTTTAAAAAAATATGAAAAATCAGGTATCGTGCCTTTAACCAGGACTAAGGGGGAAAGGGGAAGAAAATCTTATTTGTAT
>OMNZ01074838.1:0-39303 GCA_900303255.1 Lesueurigobius sanzi
TTGCCTTTTAACATTTATTGACATTTTTTGGAATAAACCAACTGGACGACACATTTCCGTTGTACTTGTTGCAATGACAATAAAGATTATTCATTCATATTCATTCATTCATAATTGTCAGGTTTAGCAGCCAAGGTTTCGGCTGTAACAGCATGTGGTTTTGAATTTGGAGTACAATGGAAAAAATTGTGTCTAATGTGTTTAATTTTTTGTTAAAGCTAAGGTTTATTTAGGACCTGTATATCTTGTTCTGTTTTTGTATTGATTTTACTTGATTGCTCTTGTTAAATGAATCACAACAGTAAAAGCTATAGTTTATGTCATGTACGGGCAAACTTTTTGATTGCAAGGACCACACTGGGTTTTTGAACTTGCCTCGTGGACCAGTTGCGGTTCATGTAAAACACGTACAATTCTCAAATAGATACATTTTGAAAAGCAACAGAAATAATAGCAGAATATTCTTCCTATATATCAGTGGAAACAATGTGTTCACCCTTTTTAGCCCTTGAATATAAGACTTCATTCTTTGTGATTGAAAGGCCAGGCCATTTGGCCCCCGGGCCTTAGTTTGCCGACCTTTGGTTTATGTGGTTTTAAGAAATTACAGTAATTGAAAGTTGATTTCATTGAGATCAATGTGACCACCATTGATCTCAATTCACCATAAATTCACCATTTATGCTGCCGTCTTGTATTGTGTTGCTATTTTATTAGATTTATCTATCTTATTCTATTTTTCTGCACGTCTTATAGTTCTATCATTTTTAAATACCTTTTTTCCCCATAGTTTATTATTCATCATTTATCATTATTACAAGTTTATGTTTATGTCGCACGAGAACACGGAGAAAATTCCTAATCTGTGAAACCTTCATTGACAATGGCAATAATTTCTATTCTGATTCTGATTCTGACTCTGAAAACATATTGTGATTGTTTTCTTTTCTTCATATCGCCCAGTCAAACTTGAACTGAAACTAGTCAAAAGTAATTAAATGTACTGTATATAATTCAAGCCACTGTAGCCCATGCAGAGTATTCGTTTTTGCAGTCCATCTTCATGCGTTTTCCTCTTTCGTTTCTCTGCCCTGTTCGATCGTGGAGTCCTCACGTGCAACTCCAGAAAGCCTTACCCAAAACACCAGCCGCTTACTCATCTCAGTGCTTATCAGCTGCCATTCTAATCAGTAAAACATTGGCACATACTTGAGGCAGTGGTCCTTGCCTGTGAAAAGAATTGCATAAGATGTCAATGGCACTAAAGCGGTTAATGTGTAACTACAGCCGGGGCTAGAGTCCACCTGTTGAGCTGCTGTGTTTTTGTCCCTTTCTCTGGCTTTGCGCTGGCCTGTGTGTGTGTGGGCACCGCTGAGTCAACCTATGGATTGCAAATTAAAAGGCCGTTTCTCTTGGTGTGTATGTCCATGATCCACTCGTGAATCTGGCCACAGTGTGACATTGAAAGCGCCAGGACCACTAAGGGCTGTGAGTGAGCTATTTACTTTCGTTATCTGTGGTTTATGTTTGTTTTGGACATGTCTGACAGAAAGGGCACAGTGAAAGTATGGGAAGTTATCTGTTACTGTTAGAATAGTTGTGTGTTTATTCAATTTTATACATTTTTCTTCATACCTTCTCAAAACGAAAAGAAATAACTTAAATAGTTTGGAAATTCTAATATCAAGTTAGTTTTGTTTTGCTTTGGCACTACCATTTACGCTATACTGAGTTTTTGTGAATGCTACATAAAGATGATGTGATCTAAGGAATTTGTCAGTCACAGTCTCAAGTATATTATATATTTATATCGGAATAATTCACAGCTGTGCATTGGTGGCTGCTCTACGTACAAGCTATTTGCAATAGTCTAGAACTTCCCTAGTTTATGGGCTGCTAAGTGTTTGGAGGCATTTTAATTATTATTAACAGTTGCACAGCTCTTTGTTAAACCTATATAATGTTTTTCAATCTTAACACGTCAATAAACCTCAGAGGCATTTGGGCACAGGACTTTATTTTCTTTTTGAAAATGTTCACAATAATACGTATCAAAATACCCATCATATCGGCCCCTGAGCATCGTGATAAAAGCGTTTGTTCCCAGTCGAATAGGTCAGTGAAAAAAGACATTTAACATTTTTGTGCCTGATTGTTTTTGCTGTATCTCCAAACAAAAGCCTGACTGATTATTATCACTCATCAACTTTAACAACCCATGTGTGTCTTTCTAACTTTCTGCGCAGAACAAGAATGAAACCGCGGGCCCCCCCTCCACCACAGGTCCCACAGCCGGCCCCGCGGCGAATCCTCAGGAACGCTGAGTCCGACAGAGACGCCAAGGAGAACATGCTGAGTACCAGAGTGGAGCTGCTCCTGACCCTGCCCAATGGAGTTCAGACCACTGTCACCGAGGACGGCAGGTGAATGCATGAGACAGAAAGAAATTAGTTTGCACTTTTCTCTAAAAAGAAGCACAAATTATTCTTTAGGGGAAGGAAAGGGAATCTTATTTGTATAGCGCTTTTCATATTTCAAATCTTATTTGTAAACATGCGCTTCACACATGAAAGGGAGGGGGGTTCATTCGCTCCATAGCCACAGTTTCCCCTGGGGTAGACTGACAGAAGCGAGGCTGCTCATATCTGCGCCAACGGTCCCTCCGTGAAGTGTCTTGCACAAGGACACAACAACAGTCTGCACCTGCAGGAGCCTGGATTCGAACCCTCTTCTGATCATGAGATGACCCGCTCTACCACCTGCGCCACTGCCATATAGCTTTATGAAAGTTTTTTTTTTTTCTTGAAAAATGATCTGAAGTAACCCTTCTGTTGATTTCAAGTTGTTCTTAGTTCTTACTTATTTCACCTCTCTTCTTCTCAGCAGATAAAATACTTTTAGTTGTCATATACAAAACTAAATAGAACTGAATTCAGTTGAAAGCATTGCAGATAATATTCTGAAGTCTAATGGCTTTTTGCGGGGTACACGTTATTGTAGCCCTACAGCTCGTGTTGAATAGTGTCCTTTGTAGTGGTACCTCTCTCTCTGACACATGATACGCCAGTTCCCAGAAAACATCAGAGACTCTCCTGGTGTCTTTATTCTAAGTGCTATGGCTTAAGGTTCCTCATGGAGGTAATTTCTGCAATGATAAAATTGGATATTTTTGTTGCAATGCCGTTACTTATATAATTGGGCTGTTTATTATATGTGCTTCTTGGTCATGTCCAGCTGATTTAAAGATCATATGGTCAGTGTTGCAGGTGACGTATAGGTGTGACTGTATGAAGTCATTACACCCACTTCCTTTACTCGAGCTTAAGCTAGTTAGGTGTTGTAATCCAATCTTCTGTCTCTTTTTTCTCTGTGCGGCTGTACACATGAGTGGTTTGTTCATCCTATCCTCCTGCCTCTCTTCCTCTGGTTCTCTCCCTCCTTCACTTTCTCTCAGTCATTGTATGTCCGTCTTTCAGCACGGCGCTGATGGACATTCTGGTGGAGCTGTGCAGCCGTTACCACCTGAACCCTTCGTTACACACTCTGGAGCTGTTCACGCCTGAGGGACATCCTCTGGGCTTCAAGCCCAACGCGCTGCTGGGCTCCCTCAATGTGGCCCGTGTGCTCATCAAGGAAAAAGTGCTGGAGGAGAGACTGGTGCGCAGGCCTGCTCCCAGAGTGCCTGAAGTGAGTTTCACTGGAGCTTTATACAGGATCACCACGCATTGGAGATCTTACTTTATGTGCATGCTTGATTTCAATTGCCATGCCTTGTGTGCATTCGGAAATATTGAACATTTTCCGTATAGAAATTAAGAGCTTGATGAAAAAGTTTCTGCATGCAGCCAGTGTGCTGGTTTTACATGTTAGCTCAGTGCCTTATGTAATATCGATCCCTCTCTACCGCTTGCCATTCGACACTGGCAGAACGCACACCTGAAACCTGTAAGAGTCCAGTCGAAGGTAGGAGGCCTCACAACTTACATATCACAGCACAATTTCTGCCCCAACCACCATTTATCTCTCATCCCTCCCAAATATTCTATCTTTTCAATTGTCTTCCTACACTGTAAATATTTGATGAGTTGCTTACCTTTAGTTACCATGCATTATTTCTCTGCTCTTCTCAGGGCTCACTGGCTGCTCTGTCCCTTTAACCCAGTCTGGCCCAGAGCCAGAGAATGACACTATTTCAGATGCTGCTGTCTGTCACTGTCCTTTAATTCTGCTCTCATCAAGAACCCACTCGAATGTTTGCCATTGGTTGCATTACTGGTCTGCACTAGAGATTATCGTCGACTACTATTCAAAATAAAATCATGTAGGACAAAATTGTTCTGATTGTTTTGTTGAAATACTTTTTATACTAATACAGTTGCAGTTAAATGACTTGAATGAATGTGTGTTAACTCATACTTGCATGCGATGGCTAACAGACTGTGTTTCGTCAATTGACAAGCGTCACTTAAGTAATTGGTAACATTGTGTATCTTCTGTGGTTTCAGAAAACAGTCCGTTTGCTGGTGAATTACCATGGTAGCCAAAAGGCCGTAGTCCGGGTAAACCCACTGCTCCCGCTGCAGGACCTTGTGCCTGTCGTCTGTGACAAGTGTGATTTGGACCCAGCTCTGACTGTGCTCCTGAAGGACAGCGTCAGTCGGCAAGAGTTACCACTGGACAAGTCTCTGTCCCACCTGGGAATCAAGGAGCTCTATGTGCACGATAAGAGTCTAGGTAACTCTTTCATGATGACGTTATCACTTTTGATCATTTTGGGAGATTCCCAACAGTATTATATTTTTTCTTTATATGTTTTATATTATTTATCTGTAATTAAGCAACTTTTAAGTGTTCTAATCATTGTATATTTTTCAGTCCTCCAGCCTAAAATGGCTTCAGCTCCTGCATTAAATTATTCAGGTATAAAAAGTGTGTTACTAACAATGTAACCAACTAACCATGTCCATGTGTGGTTGTTTTACCAAAGAATAAAAACAAAAACAGCAAAAACCCTGCTTTCCCATACTAACACCTCATAGATTGTGGTTATTGCATCTTAAAAATGAAATAAGAATCTACCCACAATTGTAGACTGTAGCCCCCTCTGTAGGATGAATGTGGTACAATAGATAATTGCATTGAGCCTCTTTCTATACTAATTTATTATTTTTTATCTTAAATGACTAATTGTTGCCCTCTTATGACTCCACAGACTCCATCCGCTCCAGTACAAACAGTTTGGCCAGAGCAGAGAAGAAAGGTCTCCTGGGTATCTTTCAGTTCAGCCGGAGGAAATCCAAGGTAACATTTTGAAAATGATTGTTGTGTTTCTAGTAAAGTTGCACTGCACGTAAGGACAAACTGTAGATAACCCTCACACTGGCATTGTGTTAATTGATTAATGGTGAAGTGAGTATGTGCATGGCCAACTAAAAGAAGGCTGCTTGTGTGTTGTGCCCTGCTTTTGCAGACAGAGACCACATCTCTGGACATGGAGGATTACGTTGATAGAATTTCCCAAAACACAGAGGCACAGTCCAATGTAAGTATCATGTAGCTCTCCTCATGTTAACACAACTTACAAGAAGATCATTTATAGTCAAGGGTTACAGATATGGATAGTTTTTATGACTTTTTTTTTTACTTTTTACCTTTGCAACACAGAATATTCAAAAACTACAACATAATATGTGTTAGAATCTCATTGCTGTCACAGTTTTGTATAATAATGTTGGTCCTGCAGTGACTCTGGCGTCCTCATGATGGCAGCAGTCGTTAGTTAAAGCAGGAGTTTGAGCTACTGTATGTAATCCAGTGATTCCCAGCCTTTTCTCCCAGAAGTCCCCACAGCCTGGAAACAGGAACCCACTCAAACCCCCTCCAATCCAAAACTGTAGGCCGCCTAAACGCATTAAGACGTACGAATTGTGTCCAAATAGGATTTATTTCAAACAAATAAACAACAAATAAAAAGAGTGTATTCTGCACATGCAATCTGTTCTTAGTCATATGTGGTCATTTTTTTCTATTTAATTTATTCCAATAATATCTCTCTGGGGCCCCCCTGCAGTTTGAGACGCGCCACCTAGGGGGCCCATGTTTAATGTTTACTGACAACGCTAAAAGCACTTTATTATTTACTTTGAACTTTATAAACCATTGTTGAATCATTAATGATGTGTAAAACATATCCATGTTTACTAGACATATTGGCACTACATTATGCAGCTCTTTACCTCATATGGCTGTAACTCCATCATTTTAATCTGATCTTGGATCCATGAAACGGTGCAGCAGCGTCCATCTGGAGCTCACCTCGATCAATGTGCTGTTTGATTTTATTAGACTAAAACACAGGCCTGCTCCCTGCTCCAGCCTCTAGGCTCTTTGTTCCAGGTCTAGGATCTTACATGAACATAACCCATCTGTTCAGACAACATCAAAACCCATGGTTCTGTTTCAATTTGTTTATGAATCAGTGAAAAATCCAGCATAAACTCCCTGGCTAGTGGCATTAAACCTTTGTGATCATGCAAAAACAAGTAAATAAAGGCACATTGCTTCACCTGATCTCAGGGAAAACATGTAATAATCTCTGCAGCTAAAATACTATATTTATTTATACTCTTATAGTTATTGTAAGGCAAGGATACAGTTTGATTTTTGTGCACAAACTAACACACAATGTGCATGCACATACTTATCAGCCGCGAAGGATCAGATTACTCTGCCCTGGCCATATCATCGCTAAAAGCCTCTTATCTCTTATAGTTCGTTTGTTTATTACAGCATGGGCTTGTGTGTGGTCTTAAATTGACTCCTGACAGATTCGTAGTAATGTATAGATACTGTTTTAGTTATTATATAGTGTACAAATATACACAGTTAAAAAGTTGTTTGTGTAAGCTCTCAATTCTCCTGGAGTCTTCCCTCAAAGCAAAAGTTCTTAAAAAGTTGTGCTCTGGACTGGGCTGCTAAAGGAGCTATACCTGATTTTTTTGAATTAAAACTTTCCTAACACATTTTTAAAATCCCAGAGATGAGTTTACAGTATAAATGCATTTCACAACTTGTGGGGGTCACTTTTAGGGTCACTGTGACAAAAATGTAAGAAAAGTAACTCGTTAAATTGGCAAAAATATATATATATTTAGATGCACAGTATTATTCCACAAATGTCAGCATTTACAATATACTAAAGGAGGAAAAAACAAATTTCATTCCATTAATAGGAACAAAATCAGGTATAGTGCCTTGAGTTGAGGACCCTTTTTTCAATGCTGATGCTTTGCGACATGTATTAAATTGTTAAATTGTTGTTGTCTTAGATTAAAATAGAACCCTTCTTTTCAATCACTCGTTTTTTTCCAGTCTTTTCCTACTGTGATATTTTCCGAGCTCTGTGTTCTTCCTTGTTTGGCCTTTAAACGTTATTGATGCATTGTCTACATGCTGTCTGTTTTGTTTATTTGTTCGGGGCAGCACATGTTAATGAACTCGCGCCATGATCTAATTTGGTTGGACCTGGGTGCGTGAGGAGTAGATTATTGTTAGAGTACCTCGCACATTTTCAGGAATACCTGGAAGCCACGTGATGTGCATGGAAATGCGTTGTGGTTTTTCTTTCTTTTCTGGATTTTTGGGCCCATGCTTTAACGGACAGAGCAGCTCAGGGTGAAAGCATTTGAAAAGCAGGGAGACCTCCAGCAAATTGAGTCGCAACTTGAACCCACAACACTGGGGACAGAAGTTTTTTTTACAATATGTGCAGCAGCCTTAACCACTAGACAGTCAGCTGCGTATTATTTAATTTTTATAAATTTCCATTTGTATTCACTACTGGTTAATCTGTTGCCATGTCCAGGCCATCTCTACTATGTTTGGGTCACCGTACATGGACGAGCAACCTCACACTATGGGCCAGTCGCAGTCGGCCATGAACATCTCCAGGATGTCTCCTAAAGCTGAGACCAAGAAGCGGAGAGCTCCCGCTCCACCGCCGGCCCCCACACCCTCCATTGAGCACTCCGACTTTGACACCAATCAGGTAAGATATCAATATTTAAAGGCCACTGCTCTATTGGGGAATTGCATTTGGGATTATACTGTACATTCATCAAGATGTTATTTATGCTGACTGGAACTCTGTCTCAAAGGATTGGATGAACTCTAGAAGCAGCACTTGGCATCGATATCTATGAATATTTTTAGTCGGAAACATTTTGTTTAATTGTTTTGATAATACATTGTTTCTGAGTAAATTTAAGGAAAAGTTCTTTAGATTCAAAGTGTGACAGAATGCTACAAAACCTTTATAGGAACCCTTCTAATGAGTTATGTGAAATAGTTAAGCCCCTGCTGTGACTGACCTGACATAGTGGAACCCCTTCTATGGCACAGTCTTTGCTCTGTGTGTTTTGACCTGAATTTCAGCACCTCAAGGTCAGGGTGACCTGTATTGTCTAGATTAAAAGAAAAGCTCCCCACAGTCTCATTATAGTGTTATGGCGACATACTGGGAGATGTTGTTTAGCAACTGACATCCTCTTCCCTCCCTCTGATAATGGCTCGAATAGTGTTTTGTTTATTTGCCCTCGCTTAATTAAGAAAAGTGAAGTGAGGATACGGGAGCAGAAAACAAGACGTTATTTTGAAGAGTTGCAAATCTGCTGACCAATGATTCTTAATGGGTGAATAGGGATATTTCAGCAATCATTGTGTATGTATGATCTATTCACTAATGTTGTGTTAATTAGAAGGAAAAAGCATAGTGTAGTTATATCAGCCAACACATCTTTTGTAAATAAACATGCTTAGTCAGCTGGCGTGTGCAGAGATTTGCTTATTGATTGCTTTGTTTTGACGAATTTCCATTACAACTCTGGGAAATGCTTCTACATGTTTTCTCTGTCGTATCATTTGACACAATGACGTCTTTGTTGGTTTTGTCATTTCTCAAGCGTCACACCCACAGCGTTAACTCACATTTGACCCAGTCATTTTACATTTCACAATTAAGATGAAGAGATGCCTGTTTGAGCAAATGAGACAAGACACAATACAAAGTAAAGCGTTGAATCAAGATTTTAAATACAATCCTCAAAGTAAAAAAAAACATTAAATTCTAAATTCCACACACACTCATTGTTGTTGTTGTCAATATAATATGTAAACAAAGAATAGAAAAGTAAGAAACAAGCTTGTTTTGGATCGTTGCAGTTTTGTTTCTGCCTTCAGCCAGTCAACATTCTGTGTCTGTTTTCATGAGAGCTGCACTAAAATGTTTTGGAACATTGAGTTCAGAGAAGCACAACTATTTTTTCCAAACGTGATAGGAAATCTGTTATTGTGGTTTAGAAAGCAAGCCATGTCTACATAGCCACTTCTCATTATAAAAAATGAAGTATACTTATATTCTACTTTTCTGTTTTAAAGGGAGGCTAAAGCCTGTGCATATTTTATTCCAGCAAAAGCAGAGTTTGGACTTTAAGAGTGTATCGCGTCATTTGAGCATGATAGGTTACGGCAAGGTAACATTATTCAAGTCCAATATGAGTTTCTCATCGGCTTAGAATCATTCCAAATCATTAATACAGCATGCTTTCTTGCGTTCTTGTTTCTAAAAAGGCAGGAGAGCATGAAACCTCCTGCCCCGACCATCACCTTCAGGCGAGAGAGTAAATGTTCAAGGATGAGCTCCATAGTTCAGATTAGTTCAGCAGACATTTGTAGGAGTCCTTTTAAAATCAAACATAAAGGTCATGGGTCTGTTATTCACATAGTGTGGGTATAGGGTAAGATTACTTTACTGATCCCCGTAGGGAAATCGTTCTTTGCATTTAACCCATCCTTCGATGCTGATGGGCCGACCCGTCAGGAGCAGTGGGCAGCTGTGTGCAAAGCGCCCGGGGACCCATCTCCAGATCTTGATCTTGAGCCAGGCTAATGGTCAGAATCACCTGGCCGGAGAATTTTACCTAATGTGCATGTTTTGGATTGATGGGGAAACCGGAGGAAACCCATCCAGACACTGGGAGAAACGTGCAAACTCCACACGGAGAGGAGCTGACGTTTCATTGATCTGATAATCTGTTGTAGTTGAGTCATCTCTGATCAGCACGCTCAAACAGTGGTGCAGCGCTTAGTGCTTGTGCTTCACAGCTAGAAGGTCCCGGGTTCCATCCCCGAGTTTGCATGTTCTCCCCGTGTGCTCTGCGCTCCCCTACCACTAAAAACATGTACAATAGGCCAGGATGAGCGAGAGTGTGGGACAACATAGGCTTTTAGCCCATAGCTACAAGCCGGAGTAGCGTGTTTACATGCATGAGTCCCATGTTTGTTCATTGGCATACACTGTCCTGAAATAAACAAATAAATAAAATAATAATATTAAGTTGGATAAATTAAGTAGGTACCTGATTCCTGATTTGTATTCTACTATTATGTTTCTTTTAATTTAGCCAATTGGCCAAACAATTATTGAGCAAATGTAAAATACGAGCCCTTGTTGTGGATCAGTTAAGTTTGTCTCAATCTGTAATTGCATTGATTTCAATGCAGCAATCAACTAAATAAACCATTTATTCATTCATTCAAGTCATATATGTTACAGTTTAAACATCAGTTATGTAACATAGAGGGAAATGTAAATAAGTTCATGGGGAAAGAGCAGTTTATTTTAGTGGGTCAGTGGGACAAAGCACATGCCAATGTAAGTGGGTCACAAATACGTCTCCTTATCCTTAGCTAGCCTTTTGGACCCCTCCTGTTGCAGACACATTGTTAAGAATGTAAAGTGCTTTTATCATACATGCATGCACATCCACACATGTTCATTATGACAGACAATATGCCCAATACCCGCTAATTGTCCGGTGGGCTTCTGTTGGGTGTTTTTGACATGTGTGCTCCCTCAGTGTTGAGACAAATCGCGCTCTATTGTCACCCGCGACTCGCACACACATACACATACATGCGCGTGTATGTATAGATGTACTCATGCATGCTGACAGCCACACTGTACTGCTCCCATACACACTCCGTCTCACATTCCACATTAGCATTGTAATGTTGTCTTGTTTCGAAGCCCCTCACCCATCTCCAGCCCTTCAAAACAAGCGATGAATGGTCACGCCACCAGGTTCAGGCCTCCCTGGGTGGCCCTATCTGATCAACATGCTCCAACGTGAGGCCATAATGTGGATGAGGGAGACGTAATGGGCACACTAGACTGTCCTGGTATGGCCTCTTCTGTTAGTGATGCATTGTTTTTATTTAAATTAAGTTACAAATTATGTTAAGGTCTGAAATGTCGCTCGTGGTGTAAATATAAAAAAAAAAAAAATTGGGAGTGATTTAGTTCTACATACCTTTTTTCGTACTATTTTTTGGATCCAGCACACTGTTGGGAGTTATACGCTGGTGTTTATTGGTTACTCATTTAAATTTCCGACTAAATCTACCCTCAAATGTCAAACAGAAAGTGGCGGGATTTGGTTTTAGGGATCGTCTGCCGCTTTGAGCAGCAAATGCGCTCCCAGTAATGGCACCAATAAGCCGAGGAGAGCCCCACACACTTAACCCTCAACCCTAACCAAGCCCCTAATCTATACTCCCGGCTCAGAGCAGATTGGAGATATAGGGTTTCCCTGTGTGGAGACATACTGTCACTCACATTCAGAAGCCACAGCCCTTTCTTTTCATGGCGCGGCTCGAATGCAGGCTTATGTTTCTCTCTGTAGAGAAAGCGCACACAATTTTCACATGAACACAACGCGGCACTCATATCTATCTTTACCGGCAACTCAGCTCTCCATTCAACTTTGGCCCACATTCACTTAAGTATGTCTATATTCACATCAATGCCAAAGAGGAAGAAAAGCGGGACTCCAACTCAAAGAAGTACAATCAGTGGGGAGGCATTTGTAGTATGTCCACAGGATGTCATGGAGTGAGTTCAGTGAGTTCACATGTGTGCACTCAGTTCCCTTGATCCGAGCAGAATCCCTTGCATTGGGCAACAGTGCATGTCACATGTGCCTGCAGGCATGTTACTGAGAAGCCAGACTCTTTTGCAGTATTTCTTTCATTTTTGTCATTCCTTCATCTCCAAAAGTTCTATTCTCTTGCCATTAGCTGTAATTATTTTATTTGAACCATTTTTTTTTTGTTGTATTTCAGTTGATTATATTCATTTGACCCAAACTAGACGTAGTTTATTCCAATGTAGATCTATTTTAGATCTTTTTTAGACCTGGCTCAGTCCTGATTAGGTCATCTATTGGCCCAGAAGAGCAGGGCCCTTTATTTTATCATTTTAAACAAGGACCAAACCAGGACTAAACCAGCTATGTTTTTTTTCCTATTGCAATTGAGATAATAAATGTTCTCCCTTTCATGTAAAAGTACAAATTCCCAATGTTTTCTTATTTTTATAGGCTTTATACTCTTTAACTTTATACTTTAAACAATGCAATGTGTTGAGTACATCTCTTGTAAGGTATACAGGTGTATGTTTATTGGGTTAAATTTTATCTGTCAAAATTTAGGGGGCCCAGAAATGTTTCTTTTCATGGGCCCAGAATTCCCGGCGGCGCCCCTGTCTATTGGCCTGGTGGTACTTGGTTTGAAAAGGTTGTGCACTACTGAATTTTTACTTCAAGATTAGCAAATGTTTCTTTTTATTTATTTTTAACAAACAAACAAAGGACAAGGGGGAATAAACAAATGACAAAACCAAACTAAACTAAAGGGGGGCAGTGTTCCAAGCGTCTTTGATTATAATTAGTCCATTTCGTCCAATGTTGATATTAGACCTGGGCTCTGAGCCTCAGGAAAAAGGTCAGTCTCTCCATCGCCTGAATCTCTTCGATTGGTCACTAGGACCTGGTCCGCTCGGGGGGGATCCATCTTTAGCCAGCTCCTTGTTATGGCCTTTTTTGTTGCAATTATAATACTTTTGAGGACGTACAGTATCTGTCCTTTGGAAACAGGTCCCTGGGTAGTAGGCAACAGGCAACAGGTAGATCTTGGGGTCCTTGGGGACATTGTAAGCCATGACATCATCCGTCAACTTATATACATTGTCCCAAAATATCGACAACTGTGGGCATGTCCAGAAGATATGGGAGAGACGAACTACTTTTAGTTTAAAATTAAAATTAATCCACAGGCTGTTTACTATCAAAGGCTGTTGGCATTATTCGTTACTTATTAAGAAGTTGTTTTTCTTTTGAAGTTCAGCAGAGGCTCTCTATGTTATGAGTAGCTCAATAAACCATCTTTCTCTCTTAAATTGAGCAGTTAATACCTCTGCCTTTCCATCAGATGGGTCTTGGTTCGGAGTCTCAGCAGAGGAAGAGGAAGGCTCCTGCTCCTCCTCCAACACCGGTGTCTGTGGGCTATGACTCGGACGACACCTCCGCCGCTGTCACACCTGTCATCCTGCACGTCCACGCACCGGCCCCGATGTCCCGCAATAAAGTGGCAGCGCCCATCGCAGTCACTGTCACTACTGTAATAGAAGACATGAAACCGGTTGCCCCTGTAGTGCCAGACGCAGCCGAATGCTCCACCAGTCTGGACCTTAGATCTTCCACGCCGAGCAGCACCACCTCCGAAAGCTTTGCTGTCCAGGACTCCAGCTCTGAACTCAGCCAAAGCCTCGAAGACTCAGACGCTGCTTCTCACTACAGCACTACCACTGGGAGTGCAGTTAGCCGACCCGCACAAGCTCGGTCCGTGGCGAAAAGCTCCATTTCCAGAACAGAGAAATCGGAAACTACCACCAACATGTCCACCAGTGATCTTTCCACAGCTGGCAGCTCCAGGTCTGACACGGAGTCTGCCATAAACCTGAAAATGGAGGAGACGGAGAACAACAGGCACAGTGGAGTCGGTGAGTGTTGTAACGGAACCCATGTAACATTCAAGGACAGGTGCACACCAGTAACCTGCAGTATCATTTCAAAATACAGCAAAACAATACCTGTACAAGCAAATCGGTAGCACTTTCCATGAGAGCACAGTAAAAGTGTGAAACAGGACACATCTTTCATTCTATTTATTTTATGGTAATGACTAATGATCATAAACCTAACACTACCTTTAACACATTTGTGAAGGTTCTCAGTCGTACAGGAGTTGTCCATCGTAGGCAAGAATTCTTCAGTCTTCATCTGTACTCTGTAGTTGAAGTGTAGGACGTTTCGATCTTACTCCAAAGATCGTCATCAGCTACTGAAGGCCTGGAGCACGCTGTGGGTTTATAAAGACAGTGAACCAGCAGGAGGAGTCAGCCTCTAGGCCCCTCCTCTCTTAGTGCTGAAAGTACTTGCTAAGTACTTAACGAGGGTCCATTGTCTCCCTGAGCTACTCTCTAAGTCGTTGATACTTGTCTATGGCCCTGCTGCTCCCAGGAGTACAGGCTCATTTGCATGACAACGAGTCGGTTTCGCTCTGAGGTTGTTATTGCCAATCGATTTGTGTCTCAGTGACTGACTGAGTCAAAGAAGCCATTTTTGTTAAAAAGGAAAATCCAGCAATGAATCGCAATGGAGTTCTACGTTACCAGCTGGATCCGCTTTATGATAGCTTACTGAGACACAAATCGATCTTTGGAGTAAGATCGAAACGTCCTACACTTCAACTACAGAGTACAGATGAAGACTGAAGAATTTTTGCCTACGATACCTTTAACACAGTATGAAAAGTGTAAGTTAAACAAAACATGAAAAAGGTATTATCTGGTAATACCATTTTTTTGGTCATACTATGGAAAAAAGGCCACACAACTCATTTACCCCTCGTTATTTCAGTTACTGTGCTATCCTTTCCCTTCTGCTATCATTGTATAAGCAGTAAGTATATTTCAGCCTTGTAATTAAAAAAGTAACATCAACACATAAACCATACCATTTACATAGCCACGTAGCCATTTCAACCAACTGAAACCAACTGAGGTTTTTTGTTTAATATGAAAATTATCCTTGATGAAGAGGAAATTGGTTATCACACATTTGTATGTATTTTTTGTCAGAAATATGAAACCGTCAAAATGACACATGCAGCCTTAGGAAACACTGTGGGGTGTGTGAAGTTATGGTTGAAGGATAAATTAACTAGAAGAACTGGTTTTTATCTCAGCCCATGGGACAAGGCAGCCCTTGTCTCTCACCCACACTTTGACTCAGTTTGCTAATGTCTAATTTTCACTTTTTCTTGCTCAGCCGCAGCGTACCTGTTAAAGATGGATAAGTCAGAGCTTATGCAGACTCGAGCAGCAACAAGTTGAACTCTGGCTGGCCTCGCACTGATCTTTATATAACGTACACCTCTCTCTGAAGCGGGGCATGATTGCGGCACGGGACCGCCGTGTCTGACAAGAGCCGAGATGAGAAGGTTGTGAAGCTCGGAGAAACGCAGGAATAGGAGGAGGGAGGGAGAGAGGGAGGGAGCCTGGGGAGGATTGAGATCAGTAAAGGCAGAATGACAGAGCTCTGGCTTGACATGTTTGAAGTGCAGAGGGTCTGGACTGACAGCTTGGTTATGTTGAGAAAGATGGTATGTTCGGCAGAAGGCTACACCAACATCATGGGTGTTGATGTGAAATCTTCAGGCTGGTTTTCCCCCCCAAAAGTAACTTCTTGCTTACTTTTCTTGCAGTACAACTTTTCATTTAATATTCAGCCTAACAAGTGTCTCTTTTGAAATACTTTGAACAGGTTAGGGCCCAACTGCACCCTGTGAATGAAGTGTAAGGTGTGCACAGTAAAAACATTTGATAATCCTTTCCCCTAAATTTGGCACAAAGTTTAAAACAGGTCAAGACATTTAAACAAAACAATATTTTGTGAACGGCTGTATGTGTCTCATGTCGTTCCTTTTATGGATGGTTTGGCGTTGCTTGTGCAGCACAGAGCTGTCAAGATCCTGATAAAGTACTATATCTTTAGGCATATGCTGCTTCAGATTTGTTCAGTTTTAAGTGATAAAGCAGAGGCTGCTGACGCTGACACAACACACTTTTCCTTGCTACACTGTTCGCATATAAGTGCCGTGTCTTATTGAAGTCATTTTGTTTATGGCAACTTTTCATCCTTTGTTTTGTTTCGCAAATTACGCTCTCACAAATGTTTAAACTTTGATTCAGCAAATTGCTTCTGCTTAATACTTTATTTCCCTCTTCTAGAAAGTCTAGAGCGTCCTGTCCCACCTAAACCTCGTCGTTCTCCAGCACGAGGGTCTCTGCAGCTTGCTCTTTCCCGCTCCGTTTCCACAGACACAGACAGTGACCAAAAGGCTATGGAGGTGGAGGAGACTGGTCCACAGTGTAGGTTCCGGACCAAATCACTACCAACCGTTCTCTCCTCTTTTCTAGGTTCCTGTCCTTCAGTGTGTACAAAAACACTCAGAAATACTGTATGTACACAGGTCTTTCTAAGAGACAAGGGCCCTTCATATCTATAACTGTCCATGTTTCATGTTACAAAAGGTCAGGGTTGGGTCAACAACACCAATCACCAATCAATGATAATGCATTTGTGTAATGGGAAGATTGTTGAGTCACAGTGGCGCTGTTCTGTAGACATTCTCCTATTTCTGATGCTCTTCAGTAAATTGCTGTAAATCTTATTATCTTTTTCATTTCTTTTTGGTGCTCTCCTAGTGTACTGCTGTGGGCCTGTGCGACTGCGAGCCAAGCGCCCTTGAAGTCCCCTTCCTGCTTCACCTCTCCTGTCTGCATCTGTTCTTCCTTTTACCTTGATCTCCCTTTCTTTGTACAATTATTTTGTCTTTGTTTTTTTATGTTAAACTTTAATGTTGCTCTCTTATTATTTGCACATTTGCAAATAGCTAATAACCTAGTTATACTTTTGATGCTATAGATTTCACACTTTAAGCCTGCAGCTCTTTTATTTACAGCTTTGCTTTTTGTACTCTATTTGTTTTTTCATGAATCATATGTTTTTATTTTATTCTTTAATGGTCAGTGCTTAGTGTCAGAAACACAGAAAGTGGTTGTAAGACTGTCCCGATGAGTTAAAAAGTATCAGTTTCCACATGATTGATGAATGTCATGAGGACATAAGAGACTATGAGGCAAAGGCTATGTGATATCTGACGATCAATACTTGTGTTATATGATATGGGCAGTTCGATGGGCCTGGACATATGTTTCTCTCTGTGCTCGAGCAAGAGTCAGCATTTAGAAATCCTAACCGTCTCGTCTCTGCCAGCATTGTGGAAGGAATAATCTATCAATGACATTTTGGTTTGGGAGCTCACAGACTGACGTCTCATTTATTTCTTTTCTCATCAAAAACATCTTTAAGTGCCTTAAAAGAGCTAATGATTGGCTCATTAGGAGGTCAGGGCAAGATTGTAGAGCATAAGTCTGTTACAGGAAGTTGATATGATGATTTTTGTTTAGTTTTTTTAATAAGCTGTTTGACCTGTATGAGATTGTAATACTGTATAACAGTTTTGAATTCAAGCATTACATTTGAATTAAAGATCTGTAAAACTTTGAATTGTAAATTGTAGCTTGGTTAGTAATGAAAAATTGAGTCCCAACCCAAGCATGTGATTAGCCCTTAGGTTTTGTGTCCTGTGTAAACATGGCTCATGAGTTTGACAGCAACAAGTGGTGCACGTGTGCAGTTGTGCGTCTCTGTGTGCGCAGTGTGGCTGTAGCTGGCATGACTGAGCTGTTGCTGGGAAGGAGCTGGGAGGACAGCCCTGTGAGTCATCCCCACATCTCCTGGAACTCACTGTTCCCTCCAAACCATTAGGACCGGACCCAAAACTGACAGGCCCCGTTTGCACATACTTAAACTGATGCTTAAGGACAGTCTCTCCGATAGACTAATGCTTACACTGCTACTAATTCAAAGTTCAACGTATTACCGTTCAGCACCAACTAATGCGTGCCAAACTGTACAGTGTCTTGGAAGCGAAATCGGTGCAAGGAAAAAAGTTTGACGCAAGCCATATGAGTGACCAGAGCATGAGTGTGCTCTGGAGATGAGAGCAGATCTGTCACTTCATTTTAAAACACTATTGTTAAACTCTAATTAGAAGGATTTGTTTACAGTAAATCTGCCCACACATCATTAAACCAGTTTATCTTGCCACAAGTGGTTTGGGCTCAGGCCTCTTATTTTAGTGTTTTCTAACCAAAATTATTGTGAGTGTCTGCTTTTGGAGCTTTTATTTTTCATGCATGCTTTCTTTTTTCCCTTTCCCTCCGGCTTGCCCTTCTTTGCATGTTATATGTCTTCTTACGTCTGTGAATTCTTTTGTGCATTTATTATTTAATTAACTACAACAGTGGTTCTCAAACTGTGGCGCATTATGGAACCCATTTGTCTGATTGTACCGGGCTAATTTTATTGGACACAAACGTACTGTATTTAATTTGCCCTGCATCAGAAGTGGGCTTGTCCTAGTCGAGAATTGGCTTAGTATACCATCATTATTCTTCAATCATTTCTGATATTGCCTCTTTTCAGTTCACTGTCCTGATTCGTTCTCATCCTGGTGAAAGCCAAATGTTTTACAAGATGGTTTTGCGATGAAAAGTTTGAGAACCTCTGAATTAGAAGAGTTGGTACAATTCAAATGCATTTTATATCCATTGCATGTAACATATCATTTTGTGGCTTGATGACGCTTTATTTTTTCATCTGTTAATTGAATCCTATGCTGCTGTTGATTTCTTGCAGCCTGGCTCCACTCTGATCAAGGCCCCGCAGTCCCCGGCCACAGTACGGAGGTGTCCGCTGAGGAAACCGTGTCTTTAGGCAGCAACAGCAGCGGCAGCAGCTTACCGGACCAGGGCTACGCGGCCTCAGAGGGCACGGCTGATGGCGAGGACTCTGGTCTGGTCAGCTCTCCCTCTGAGACCCAGACCACGTCCCCAGATGGGAGCCTGTCTCTGGATGGATGCGCCGGAGGAGAGAGGCGCGTGGGAGCAGCACCGGACAATTTCAGCGACAGCGACGAGGGGTCCTGGGGGTCCCGGCATAGGTGCGTGGGATTTGTAGTCATGTGAAGAAAGCAATGAAGCAAAAACTAGGAGCATGCAAAACCAATATAGAAATGAGAAGCTTGTTAAGTATTAAATCACAATTTGGGACTTTTATTTAAAACATGTGTAACTTTTGCAGATGTGGTGCTGAGATTTATTGACCCTGGGGCAATGACTCATTTACTACCTTTCCCATTAATCTATCGAGTATCCTGCTTCCCAGAATTTGCTCATTCTTCACTTAATTGTGATTTATCCTTTTACCTGTTTCTCATTATTTTACAGACCTTACTATTTATGTTCTGGCTTCATATTATCCAAGTCTTGGTTTTTGCCATTGATCATTTTTAGTGTAAAGTCACTTATTAGTAGATGGCAAAGCCTTTAAAAATAATGAATTTATTATGCTTCATCCAGCTGTTGTTGCCTTCGTGGGCCAGTTCAGGTCTGTAATCTGAGTATAACTTATTCATTACTGGCCCCACATTATCCTCAAACTCCTCCAGGCAAATGATACCATGCTTAGATGTAGAGCTAGTTTATCTTTTAATGTAATCTTCAGACAGAGTTGTTTTCTTTGGTTTTTGTGGAGGCCTACTCTGACGAGGCTGGTATTTTGGTTTTCCTATGGCCCTGTTTTCTTCGAATTTTTGACAAAATAGACAGCAGTCCAAGGCTCCGAGATGAAAAACTCTATTTGGGTTGGCCCTCTCTTGGCATTTTGTTTTAGGTGAAAAACCAATAATTCATGTGAACACTCTTGTCAACCTTTGAACAGCGTGACCAAAGTTGAATGTGTGGAAGTAAAATCTTCACAGCTGAATGTTATGAAAGATGTACGGCTCCAATGAAAATAAAAAGCGCTGTACTTAAAGTAGTTTGGAGTAGTTGAACTGCATTTACACTTTGGTGTCTGTGACCGATTATTGACGGGAAGGTTGTTGGATGCAACGTTGGAATCAAATAAACACTTGGGAACAGCTGTTAGGTGGTAACTGTGAATAAAAATAGCTCTGGTTTCTTCACTCTGCCTTTACTTTACTCGTACTTTGAGAAGGTTGCGTGCACTTTTCAACGTATGCCTATCTTGTATTTCGTTTTGTCGACAGATGCCGTGACGTCACGCCGCACCCCAGGACAGACAGGCTCAAGCATCAAGATCTGTCGGCTCAACTTCACAGGACTCTGGATGATTTAGAGTCCAGTCTGAGGGACAGTGATGAGGTCCCGGTCTCTATTGTGGACCATGATGTGCCAGTCACAACCATAGATGAAGTGTTGCCCGATGAGGGGTTTTGGGCCGAGTCGATTACCACAAGTGGTCAGTATTACATGCCATGTCTTTGAACCGTTAAAGAGTTGATATAGTCTTTCTATTTAAAAGTATTTGCTTTTTTTATGCAGCCTCAAGCTACAGCGACGAGCTTCAGAACAGAAACAACAACGCTCACACAGCAACTGAGACGAGTAAGGGCTGCAGCACAGAAAAGAAGCATCTTTCTCAACATAAGTCTGAGCAGGGCCAATCTAAAACACATAAAAAGAAGGACACTCTCCTGGAATCAAACATGAAGGAAATTAAAAAGACAGAGGCTCCTGCTCAGAGTAAACCATCCTCAGAAGCCAAGAGCAACGGTGAAGAGCAAAGGAACACTAATTATAGAGGTGTTAAATCTGATCAAGAGGATAAACCAGCTCTGACGCCTCCGAGTCAAGAAGCCGTACCTCTACATAAAGTTCACCACAGCATCTCCACTTCTAAACCTCTCCAGAGCAAAATTACCCCCAATGTGACGTCCCGTTTTGGAATGAAGACGTTCACTGTTGTGCCCCCTAAGCCTGCTGTCATGCAGGCTGCTGCAGCGGAGCCTGCGCCTATGAGCCCTGGTGCCATAAAGATCGATGAACAAGGGAACATGGTGAAGGTGTCGATGTCCCATCACAGAGCTACCTCTGTGTCACACTTACAAAACCACCAAGTTTCCCCTCTTCTTGGAAAAGCCAAAGCTTTTTGGAGCTCAAATGAAAAACTGGAGGGTGCTGTGGCCCCAAGTAAAGGCCTGGCTGATAAGGCAAGAGACAGTTTGGATTGCCATAAAAGTGCTTGGCCTAAAACTTCTGAAACTACCCAGAGGTTCACAGATGTAGAGCATTTGAAAACTTTCCAAGGCACACTTAATAAATCTTTGCAAATAGAGCCTAAAGAGACTGTCGAAGACACGGCTCAACAAGTGAAAGATACTGACGCTAAGCAAAACGATACCACAATGGCAGAAGACAAAAATTCACCAAGTATCAACACCAATTTGTCAAGTCAGAGACCTGCGCAGCCTCCATTTATTACAGATGTGAGGAGAGACCTTTCTTTTCTCAAGCCATCCAGACGAACCTCCAGCCAATATGTTGCATCTGCTATCACTAAGCACGCCCCAAAGACAGCCTTTAAACCAGATTATAATCCTACAACTTCAGAGTTTCTCCTCAAAACACAAAACAATGTCTTTCCGAAATCAGGCAAATCAATACAAATCAATCCTCAAAACTCATTCCGCTCAAATAACCCTCCTGGCCCCATGAGGTCGATGAGTTACCCTGAACATGTATCCAGCAGACAAGAAGAGAGCACTGATGAGACACAGGATGAATTAAAGGAATCACATGTTTCGGAGAGTAACTTTGGTGTCGGAAAGGGAAGCTTCGAAGAACAAGAAGCTAAAAAATCAGCCAAAGAGCAACCAGCTTCTTCCACAAAATTAAGTATTGGAGTTAGTGGCACGTTCAAACCTGTTCATCGCCGAAGTCCGAGCCCTTCTCCCAGCCGGCCCCTGTATTCATATGACAAACAATCTCCAGGACTGAAGAATGAACACCAAGAGCAAGTGGTGAGCACGAATTTTATTAGATGCTAGGATTTGATGCTGACATTTGTTGCTAACGTCTTTGACAATGACTGAATGTGAAATTAGTTGGATTTCTCAAGTATTACTGAATATAGAGAAATATTTCACAGACACGTCACAGCAGTATTTTATTTTATTTTTCCTAGAACAATCAAGTCACGAGCCTGTTAAAGCCAGAGGAGAAACCTTCAGTCACAAACAGCGAGCCCACCTTCTGCCCCCCCGCCGTGACAGTGTTTGGGCCGGTGAAGAAGTTCAAGCCGATCATCTGCAGATCAGTGGAGAAGGAGACATCTCTCCACAGCAGCCTGATGGAGGCCATACAGACCGGAGGAGGCAAGGAACGACTCAAGAAGGTGGGAGAAAACATTCAGACAAGTCTGAATAAATCAGAGAATCTGTTTGGACTTAAATGCAAGTACCCCTGAGCCCTTTAAAGTTTGAAAAGTATGGCATTTTAATTTCGATCTGCATTTTCAGTGATTCAGTGATGAGTGAGACTAATAGTGCAATACTTTTTATCAAGAGTGAGTCTATTTGAATGACAAAACGGTCTTTCATGTTCTCTCAAGTGCGTCAGAGGTCCTTAATTAACCTTGCATTAAAAGATTGTTTCTTGTTTGTTTGTTTGTTTGTTTTTACCTCTGTGTAATCTTTTACTTGCTCTTGTGTTATTAGATTTCCAATTCTGGAGCGATCATCAAGAAAGCATCATATGTTGAGGAGGAGAATGAGAGATCTGCCCTCATGGCAGCCATTAGAGCCCAGGGCACCTCCGGGAGGCTTAGAAAGGTGAAATACTCCCACAGCTATTTATGTAGAGCACAGCAACATGTCTGTCAATCCTAAGTGGAGAGTGTGAGGAAGATAAAAACCCAGCTCATCACGTTGAAATGTGAATGTTTACTTTATTTACTTACCGACCATAGCCGTATGTGCACAGATGAACATGCCCAATCATGTGTTTGCTAAAGCTGGTTAGCCCCTCTGTAAACTTGATCATGGTGAGGAGAGCTGGGGTCAGCATGCTGCAGCAGCATCTGCCGTTCTATTCTAGAGGGCAGTTTTTTTCAGAGCAGGAATTCCTGGAATGCACCGTGACTAAAAATATTTCTATAACTTATCAATGTGGTATAAATAGACTGTAGTCAAGCCAAGAAAAACAAATCACTCTTTATATTTGAATACAATGTCAGATTAGACATACTGTGCTCAAAGGTTACTCAAAAGTAACTTATGCATTTCATAGAATAACACAAAAAACTTTATTTCACTCATGGTTAGTGGTTGCGTGAAGCCATTTATTGTAAAAAAACAAAACAAAAAAACAGTTTGTTTACGCTTTTCATCTAGAAACTAGCCAAATGATCAGAAGTTTACATATTGTGCATCTTGAAACAAACATACATTTTGTCAGAGAGTCCTGTATTTCAGCTGAAGTGAGTTTTTCTTTGCTCCTGCCAGTTTTTGAAGGTCACGTAAACGTTAGATCAGGGACATTTGAGTAGTTTCTGTTTCATTATGATTTCAAAAGAGTAAACTCAGTTCTTTGACAATAAATGGCTTCCAATCACTGAGTGGAAAAAAAGACATTTGTGTTCATTCATATTCTATGAAATGGCCAAAAGATTCAAAGGCACAACTTTGTATAATATAGACATCCTGTTTCTAGTAGATATTCAGTATATATTTTCAGGAAAGATATACACTGTATACCAGAATTCGTGAATTATCCGACCCATCCAGACCAAAACCGTGCAACTGACTAACAAAACAAGAAAAGCCCTTACAGGGTAGAACATTGAGTAAAAATATTCCTGAGGGAATACAGTAGATGATCCAGGGCGCTAGGGTAGCTAAAAAGTCCTTTATTCAAATGTGGACATGTTTCAGCCTTCAGCGGTCTACATCAGGACTTATCAATCAGAAAGTAAAGCTACTTATTGACCTATTCTAAACCTATACCAATAATTAACTTTTAATTTTGTAAGTTTAAGAATAGCTGCTGTGGAGACCTCATATAGTAAAGAATAAATGAACCAGAGATCCTTCACAGAATTGAGCACAGTGAGAAGTTAAAACCTTTGTCGGGGAACTTCGACAAGGAAACTGAGACGTCTGTGCCAGGCTGTTTCGTGGCCTGTAGAGTTTCAATCCAATAATCTCATTCTGTTTCCATCCCTCATGTTCTTTGGAATGACTTCTATGACTGTTGCCCTCAGTCGATTGATGTTGATTGATGACGAGTGGCCAGCAAGATGTTTATAACAATAATAGTTTATGACAAGTTGGTCTTTTAAGGTGGGGACCCTCCTGATGGCAAAAGGGGGTGGTTTCCGAAAGAGTCACTGCGGAGAATGTACCAGTTTTTATTGATTATGTGTTTGATAAGGGCTTTGCTTGTTTTGTCAAGTTTTAAAATACAGTAGAACAACACCTGATTGATTGTTCACCAACTTGGACCCTGATGCTCTCACCTCCATCCAGTTTTTTGTACCCACAGCTATTAGTCTATATAAAGATTTAAAACACAAACGTATTATTCCCATATAACCGTACAAATTGGAGTGGAGTGTAACTAGTGTAGTTTAAATATGTGCATTATCTAATTACAATTTTGTTTATCTTGTAGACAAAATGTGAAGCTGCTGAGGAGCTGGAGAACTTAAAAAAGACTGCCCTGGCTGTAAATGGCAGTGCAAAAGTTTCATCTTCCTCTGCTTCAGCATCATCCTCTCGACTCCAGTCGTCCGTACCTTCACGTCCTCTGGTGTCCACAGTAGCTCTTCCACCTCCTCCTCCTCCTCCTGTCCTACCAGCACCTAAATCTTTCACTCGGCCACAACCAAACATGACCATGAATCCTGCCGTGGCACGAGAGGCCATGCTGGAGGCCATCCGCACCGGGTCTGCTGCAGAGAAGCTTAAAAAGGTATTGACTATTGACTATGTTTTTTATATTAAGTTTAGCTGTTTTCTGTGTTACATTGCACTTAAAATAGATCATGCTGAGAGGAAAGTCCAGCCATCAAAAATAAATAAATAATGTTGGCAAGGGAGATGCAGCTTTGCATAGTAACTTCAGTGCAACAACACAGAAATACATAGAAATGATTTGAGATAGTGAGGTGTAAACAAGTTGGCATCACTGTGCTGAGGGGGCTTGATCAAGACGGCAGCAGAAAAACACATCAGAGAGATAAAAAGCACACACACTGTGGAAAACCCTAGATTCACTTAGAGATACTCAAGTGACTTGAGACAGGCTTCTCCTCCTTTGTTCCTCCTGCCTCGTGCTAAGACTTCATAGAGAGAACAAAGGTTGCCTGCGCAGAGGCAGCTGGTAAACTCCAAATGAACTCCAGACTGAGAGCGCCACACTGTATCATACAAAGTTCAATTTCAGGATAAGTCAAAGTCAGGCTTGTTCCAAGCTACTTGTTAGAAACTAATACTTACATTACAGTCATTTCAAAATATAATATAGAAGAACTAAACTTAAGATAACAAGAGCTATATTGGAAGATCAGAAGCATGGTGGCTGAGTGGCACTCTTGCCTCAGAGCAAGAGGTTCCAGGTGTGATTACCAAGCCATATGGGGCTTTCTGTGCAAAGATACACAAACATACACAGTAGGCTAATACCGCGCTCACACTGACTACAATCCGGGTTCGGTACTGACCCGTCTACGTTTTCCGCAAAACTGACACTCACACCAGTCCATTGGCTGCGTCCAGCTCCGTCTGAGACATAGAAACAGCGCTCGCGATAACACAACTTCACGTGGCTTCCCGTGAATGCTCTACATGTGTGAAGTGGATGCCCAGCATTGCACTTTTAACCCTGCGTGTCATCACCGGCAATGATGTAATGTTTACATTTCCGACGTAAGACAATAAAATACATTGTGAACGAACAGATTTTATTTTGAAATCCACCGGATGTTCTTAACATCGACACTGGACTTCCGGTATCCATCGTAATATTCCCGCCAGCTTGACTGGAGGCGGCTCCGGTCAAGGATCCTAATGGAAAGGATCCTTTCCGTTAGGACGGAGGACCTGACGTAGCCGGAGACGGGCCGTGACGGACTAGTGTGAGTGTGCAGCATTGATTTTAATGACTTTTTAAGTCAAAACGTGGCCGAAACGGACACGCAATGACGGACCTCGGATGCAGTGTGAGTGCGGGGTCTGCCTCCAACCATGTACTCTTGATCAAGATCATGCTTCATTGATGAAAATGGGCATCGGGCACACAGGCCCTTTGCTCTCAACAGGTTATCAGTACCTTAGGTTCCCCTGAGGTTGTTGAAGGTCAAATGCAGGGGATACAATTTCCCTTAGGGACATTGAAGTCTAGAAATACAAAATACAAATAGTATTAGAGATTATTAGTAATTGTGTTATAAATACTTGTTCATACTGACTATTAAGTCTATGGCTATTGTTCATGCCATATTCATGTGATTCCCAACCAGGGGTGCGGAGACCCCTTGGAATCATTTTGGATACAAAACTGAATTGTATTTATGATGGTTGTGTTAAATTTGCTTTTGAATATTCCTTTGTTTTGTTTTATTTCAATATCAAAAATTGCCCTAATTTCTCTATTTAATGGAATGTTTGTAAATGGAAAGAAATGAAATACACACAGATTTTTTTTTGGCCTTGAGGCATTAATGTTTAGCATGTGGGCATTAAAATAGCATTGAAATGCATTACATTTGACTTGCTGCTACATAAACCCTGATTCAACAGTAAACAGGAAGAGTTGGAGAGTATTTAGCTCTTGGTGCTAATAAATACATTTTTTACTCATTCACTTTCAACCTAATCAACAAAGCCCTTGAGGCAGGTCGTACCCGTAGCATGAATGAAAGGCCCAAGGGGTAGACCAGACATGAAGGGTTGGGAACCACTGATGAAGGGTACAAGCTACATGCCAACATGACATGTTGTGTCTCCTCACAGGTCGCTGCGCCCGCAAAGACAGTCCAAGTGAACGGTCGGCTGGGAACGATCAAGGCAACACCCTCTTCTGCGTCGTAGCTTAGAAAGAAAGTCATCTTTAGGTTTATGTTTTTTTCTTGTGTAAGAAGTGACACAATCACACGTTGATGATGTAAAACAAAGGAACAACACAGGAGGATGGTCGAATTGGCAGAAATCACAGACTCTGATCTCAATATTGCCAAATGTATCACGATATCATAATCTCAACATGATTTCTGCACATATCTTGCCATGTGTACTTGAACTCATTGTATCTGGAGCAGCGAGAGTGTGCCAATGAAAGAGGGACGTCTAAACAGTCAGTAGAGTTTGTTTTATAAGTTATAGAAGCCTGAACCTGTTGCTCGGCCAGTGTTATGTTGATCGTCTGATTGTATGGGTGATTTGTACATCTGTATGAGTGCAATAGTTTGAACATTACATATTTTTATTTTATTTGAACAAGATTGAGTTGATTTACGTTCAAAGGAAGACAAGTTTGAGATTCAAGATGCCAACAGTGCACAGTTGTTGCGGAGTCAGAGAAAGACGTGCCTGCTGCTTGTTTTTATACAGTACCATCATCTTCACCTCCGACCTGCTGCTTTCACAAACACTATTTAAGGACTTAGACGCCTAACCTTCTCTAATGCCTTTAAAACGTACATTTCTTGCAGTTATTTGTTGTATTCCACGTCTGTCGGCTTCTCGTTTTTGATGGCTAATCAATCTAAGAGATAGACAAAATATATATGGCAGGGGTAGGCAACGTCAGGCCCGGGGGCAAAATCCGGCCCTCTGTGATGGATCTTTTGGCCCTCCAAGATCATTTTGAGAAACATTGTTACACATACACGCATTCAAATATTGTTTTAGATGAGAAAAATACTTTAAAGTGATTTGAATTGAAAGAATTTGTGGATTTTAAAGATTTTAAATTAAGACTGCCATTGGAAAAAGTTTTTTTTTGTCTTTTCATGGACATTTTTGTCCCAATTTTTTTGTTTATTTAGTTACATTGAGTCCATACCCACTCAAAATCAACACAAATTCTCTAAATTCAAGCATTTTCAAGACATTTGTCTTATTTAAGACGGTAATTTCTTATATTGCACAACATTCTTTTTGGAAAATACTGAAAATGCCTCAGTTCTTCAATCATTTTTGTTTATTTTTATAACGCCCAATATCACCACAGGAGTCATCTCAAAGGCCGGACAAAAACAAACCAATATCAGACATCAAGAATGATCAAAATAAGTCACACACAAATGAAATGTCACAACCAGATGTAATGTCCCGTAAATAAGTAAATCAGACATAACAAGCTTAGAGGATCTCACATCCTTAGTCCCTCCTCGTTCTTGTAAAAAACTTTCAAATTTACCATTAGGTCATAGATAATGCACAACACTAACATTTGTTGAAAGTAGTGCTTTATCTTGGGCCAGGGTTGGGAGGTTTGGCCCCTGGTCCTTTGACGACAACAAACACCAGCCCCCCTGATATATGGTCTGAAAAAAGGACTTGAAATCATAACTTATACAAATAAGCACAATTATTTCAAATATGTTCATAGAAATGTAATATGAGTTTTCTTATTTAAAAAAAAATAAATGTGTATGTTATTTTTAACACTTTTTCTTTTGCTGGAAATAACCTGAATCAGACACTTTGAAGTTCACAGTAAATTGAGCACTTTGTAGCACTGTACATATTGTAAAGTAAAGATGACTACATTTGACTCCTCCACAGTAACGCTATTGAGATTAGTGCATGATGTTTAGTTCAAACACTGTGCATTGTTATTTTGTAATTTTTGACTGAATAAATGATTTTGTAAGGACTTTGACTGCACATGTTTTTATTTTTACAGCAATGACAGAAAGCCTCCCACAGAGCATCTTGACAGGTTACACTCACCAGATGTGTGCCGCTGTTCTGGAAAGCATCACCGGAGTGCACTGTGCTTCCCAGCAGCGCCGTAAACTCCAGTCTTCCTCTTCCCCTTCCACAAAACATCGCGTTCCCTCTCTTCTCTCCCCCTTTCGCCCTCGCTGCGTATTCGACTGTTTCACTTCTTGCCACAGATGAGCTTATACTATTCCGGGCAGCCGCTCAGGGCCTGACTCATCACTATGTGGTCACATGAAATGCGTGGCTCCGAACTTGAACCTAACCTGCATTCCTGATTCTTGGAACACTATCCCCACCGCCGCGAGACCCTTCCCCCAGTGACATTCAGTGTTGGGGAGTAACTAAATATTTAAAATACGTATTCAGAATACTCATTTTGAGTAACTGTATTCAGGTGCAAATACTCTCTCATTTCAGGGTATTTCGAATACAGTTACTTTTGAAATACCAAAGGAATACAGAGAGGGAGAGAGGAAGGAGAGAGGCAGAGAGAGGGGAAGAAGAGAGAGAGAGAGAGGGGAAGGAAAGAGGGAGGGAGGAAGGAGAGAGGGAGAGGAAGGAGAGACAGGAAGGAGAGAGACAGAGAGAGGAAGAAGACAGACAGACAGAGAGGAAGGAGAGAGACAAAGAGGGGAAGGAAAGAGGGAGGGAGGAAGGAGAGAGGGAGAGGAAGGAGAGACAGGAAGGAGAGAGACAGAGAGAGGAAGAAGACAGACAGAGAGAGAGGAAGGAGAGAGACAAAGAGGGGAAGGAAAGAGGGAGGGAGGAAGGAGAGATAGAGATAGGAAGGAGAGAAAGAAAGAAGAGACAGACAATAGTTGGTGTAAAACTCTTGCTACATATTTTTAATCTTTCACCATATTTATACAAAAATATAAAGCAAATCAAGGTGAAAGTATGTAAGTATTCAGAATACAGTACACTGATTGAGCAAAGTAACTGAATACGTTACAAAATACATTTTAAGACAAGTATTCAGTATTCTGTAGCTGAATACAATTTCAAAGTATTCCCCCCAACACTGGTGACATTACCCGAAGATGCACATACAAGTCTTCTTCACATCAGTTGCAAAGTCCCACTTCCAGTTGGTTAAATCTATATACTCCAGCAGGAAAGGTAATGTTTTACAATGTTTCAAGACCATAATATAATATAAGAAGTTGTAAAGAACTCGCAATGACTTGAAAGGGTGGATATCTCTGTGGGCATGACTAATGTTTTTGTTGTCAGTGTGGTTGCATCCTCTTGTAACTCTTCCAAACCGATGCAACCGAACAACAAAAAGGCACCCCTCGATTGCCACAAAACGGCACCAAATGATACACATAACAATTGCATCCAGTTTGAATTCCTGACATGTTAGTAGATCTTAACCGCGTTCCACTTTCGATTTAGGGGTTGAAAACGCTGTAATTTAAATCTCATTTTCCATGGCGCACTGGTTGGAAAATAGCTAGGTTTGGTAAGTACGGGTGGTTAGTTTGGTGTGTTGCATAAGAACTAGTTTGACATGTAAACAATATAACATCGGTCTGCTGACTGAAACTGCTTTTGTTAGTTGTCATCCTTAAGAGTGATGGCCCAAGTGAAGAAGTTATCACCAGAAAGAGATCATATGGCCCATGCCTACTACTGTATGTACAAGGTCAGTGAAAGACCTATATGATGTTGGATGTCTGATCGCGTAGAGCAAAGTATGACACTTTAGCCTGGGTGATGTTGGTATTTGTCAATATTTACAGACGTCATCCCTCCCTGTTGAACTTGGAACTGTCATGCTCTGTTCCCACTCTCAAACTTATCTCAATTTCCCAGGCAGAGCAAACAGCAGAATCATCAAGAGGAGTTACACTGAGTCACAGCAGCCCCAAGTGACCCTACAGAGGTGAATTATTGTCTTTCCTTGTTTATTATGATATTGCTGACCTGCCTCGGGACTACAGATACAGATGCACTTGTATACTATTGTATAATAAGATTGTTCATTCATGTGTGCTGTCCTGACCAAATAAGTAAATAAATACATTTCCCCTTCAATGATAGATGGCTTTGTGGTATGAGGAATAGGCATCTGCTTTGGGTACCCTAGACGTAAACAACAAAGGTTACTCTGGTTCAACAAGAGTTAACCCCAGTTATGCAATAGGCCAGCAGCATATTATCTTCTGTTTTTGCTCCTGGATGTTACTGCGCAAAAGATTGGCAACTTCCAGAGAGAACTGTTGATATTGCAGTACAGGAAATATAAAGTCTAATCTTATCATATATACTGTATTATATCTAAATATTTTACAGTTGGAACATACTGGTAATCCAAATATGAATGTTAATTTCAGAAAACACAGGGGGAATAACAACAAATTGACTTGATTAAACGATATAAATTGTTCTATGTGCTGTTATCAGAAGAAGAAGAAAAGGTGGACACATGTATTTATTTTAGTTTTTTGCTTGAAAGTTGAAACAAATTTATTTTTGGACATGTGTCTAATAAAAGCTGAATAAATGTGGTCATCCAATACTGATAGAGATTAAAATCACTATAAAAGTAAAAAAAAAAAATAACAATTAAGTAAAACATTGAATGGACATTAGACTTTTACAAACATTGTCCCTGTTTTAGCACGTGTCTTCATAATTAACACTGCATCCTTTTAAACAACAGGCCTATGGGTTAAATTCACATAACGACACACCCTTGATCGTGTCGGGGCTGGGCAACGCCATACTGGATGACAGGCGCGATTGATAGGTGTCACATGACTTGCCTTCAACATGGCAACCCCCGGCAGCAGCAGCAGCAGCAGCAGCAGCCGCTGAGCACGTGTCTGCAACAGACCGATATCATGTGGGCTTCTGATGCATTGATCAGTGCATCTTCACATGAGCAATCTTTGCAGCACACCCTTATTTCTAAGAAGCGAACGCGGCATTAATCACCCTTCACTTGTGGGCGTGACCAATTTGAAAGGGGGAGGAGTTGTTGTGCCTGCTGCTCGTGTTGTGTGCGTGTTTGTACGTGCATGCCTTGTACGTGCGTGTGTTGGTGTGTCTCCCCGGCAGCATGAGATGAGCTGCCTGCGGTCTTTGCAGCCACTGTTTGTGCCTCCTCCTCTCTCCTCTGTGTGGCTGTCCGGTCCGGGAATGTTGACCAGCGGACTGTGAGCCAGCGCTCTTCACTTTCTCTCTGAAGCCGGTCCACACGCACTCTTAGCGGGTTGTTTGGTCCCCCTGAAGCCGCTGGACGAGGGGCTGCTCTGACTTTAAGGTGAGTAGCGCTGGTACCGGATGAAGACGCTCTCCTCGTAATCAGTTTCGGGGGGTGGATAGATGGGACACTCAGAGCGCGTCAGGAAAGTTTCGGAACACAATCGGACCATGCGTCTTTACGCACGGGATAGCGTGATTTGAGTCAACTTTCCAAACATGTGTATGTTGCATGGGAATCACAATGACTGATTGCACTGTACCCGCTTCCGTCTGCACCTCGTGTCCAATTGCTAAGTAGCCGACAACTCACTTCTGCGCCGCAAACCTATTTTTTTCCACTGACTAGCTTTGAATGCTTGTTGTGCCTTGTTTACAATTGCGTAACTGTACGTGTTCAGTTGTACCAGGGCTGCTACTTTCTTCGTATTACTCCACGAGTAACCCTCCACCCCACCCCTTTTCGCCCACTCCGCCATCCTCACCCCCACCCACCACCCTCACCCCCACCCACCACACCACACCACCAGTAGCACCCAACAGCCCCTAAACCCAATTCTGGGAGAGTTTCACCACCAGCAGCAGACCTTATCGCCTTATCCCTTTGGCAGCAGTTTGCTTTGGGGGTGGGTAGGAGAAGGGGTGGGGGAGTGAGAGGCGTGTTCTATGGGATACTTTGGGGAAGTGGCCCCTACTGCAGTAGAGCCCTGAGGGGAGCCTGAGACACCAGTATTCGGTATTTTACCTTATATTTATTCATATATTGTACATATTGTATTCTCCATAGGCAACAATTCTTCAGTCATATGTATTCTGTAGTTTTGCGGAGTACAGATGACAACTGAAGAATCTTTGCCTATGATGGACAAACCCTGTATGATTGAGAACTGACACAGACATATGTTGGAAAATCCGTCCTACTTATTTTTTTTTATTTTTTTTTGAAATATAGGCCATGCAAGCTCTTGGTTATATCACATCTTGCAGGTGCTGTGGGTCTGTTTTATTGTCATGCTTGTTTTAATAAGTGACTCAAAAAAGTCAATGACTAATGGTTGTTTGTGTATTAGTTGTACCCCGCCTATAAATCCCAAAGTTGGGAGATATGGCTGCACTACATGCTGTGAGGAAAGAATTAGATATGTTTTGTGCGAGATGCTTCTCATCATGATACAACTCTCATTTATCCTGTATCTCTGTGACTGAATTTTAAAGTTTGCTTCTAATTTTGAGGTTCTATCGAGATAAATGCAAGATACTTACTGTCCCAGTCCTACACTGCAGAGACATCAATCTTCTGGTGCATGCTGTAGTGTTGAATACAAGTGTGTGTGTGTGTGTTGTTATAGCCTGTTCCAAGTTTCTGTCTTTCGTATCAATCATATACTATGGCGCTAGAACTGTGTGTGCTACTTTTTACGGCTGTCTAGCTTATATCTGATGGGACTTTATTATTTGAAAATATTTTAACTAAGCTTTTTTTTCATATACACTATATACATTCTTGAATTTGCTCTGTCATTCAGGCAAGCTTCCAAGTCAATTTCTTTATTAGCTGCATGTGCTCTCTCTGGAAAGCACAACGTTGCATAACAGCCTTAAAATTTATGATTCAGTCCTGGAACTATCAGCTTTGGCTCGTGCATTGTGAATCCAGACCAAGTCTATAGTAGAGCGTGACTGGAGAGTTTAGGAGGGCCTTAGGGGAGTGGTGCTCATGCTGAGATCTGGTACATACCGTCGTCTGAATTTTAAATGCAACTGCTCTTTAAACAGCTCAGGTTTGAAGTACACTGTAGTAGTAGTGTCATGATGCCATTTGTCGAACGTTGGCCGCTTAAATCTTTAATGCTATGTTTTATTTTATCTTCTACATGCAGTTGTATATGGCGGTGCTGTTTTTCTTACAATATAGCCATCGTCAGTTACCAATATTTTTTTGTAAAGTTGAGCATGCAATAGTTTATTCAGAACACAACCATGAAGTTCATTTTGTTTCATCCATTTCTTTCTTTTGATTATGTTGCGGTCTCATCCCTGTGTGCACATGCTAACCGCTTTAGCTGTGGTTTCTTTTTACCCCTTTAGCACCAGTCCTATTTCGAGCCTATGCTTAGAAGCAGGCATGACGGGGCATGAACTTTGCAAGTATACAGACTGCCAAGAGGCACATATTGAACATAATTCTACACTTGCACCAGACCCAGCAACACCAGCTTCACCATTCTTGCTTCTGTTTGTTCCCTTGAGAGATTATGACACGCCGATGGTATCTATCCAGTCAGAGACACACTTATGGCACGTCTTTGTCAGTCAGTAGTGGTACTCTGGGTCATCTAAGATTTTAGACTATTCGTTTTGATTGTGAATGCTTTAGTAATACATTTAAGTAATGTGCTTTTCCTGTTACAACATACTTTAGTTTACATCCAGGTTATAAATGACTGATTTGATTTAGATCTGGTGGTACTTCAAAGGTAAAATACTTTATGAGGTGGTACTTGGTGTGAAAACAACTGCATACTGGTTAATATACGCCTGGTTTATTTTAGATTCATATCAATCTTGGATAATATTTAGATAATTCGATTAAGCAACTCAATTTAGAGCTGGTTTATCATTTGTTTAGTTTGTTCAAATATTCCTAAACATATACTGTGGATGCCCATGTTACTTGCTAGTTTAAAGGGTAAAACCAATCATTGTTTGAGATGCTAGTCATACACATCCAGCTTGATCTTTCTCCTTTTCTTGTTTGCGTCTTGCCTGACATTCAAAGGATAAAGGTGTCAAAGATATGCTATTAGCGGGCATGGGTGCTATGAGAGCCCGTGATCATGCTTTGGGCAGCATTCCTGTGTGTCTTGCGTCAGCAGCCAGTCATTCAGCACTGGTGAATCTGGGCTTATGCGCGGTTAATACCCCTCTCCGATGTCATGACACCATAAACACAAGCCTTTCGGGGACCACAGCTCAGGTCATATAAGTCGACAATGGTCCCGGCGAACGGAGCCACTGTACCCTGTCTGTGCACCTGTATGTCATGCTCAAACTCCCAGCAACTGCTACGCAATTTGCGCTTAGCTTAATCTGAGGATCTATTGCTTAATCTATTGCGAGAATGATTTCTGATTAATCTTCTGCAGCTGTATTAGCCCGACACTGGGCTCATTGTACATTTTCTTGGCTCGTCCAAATGGGTAAGCAACTCAGTCATGTTTTTTTTACATGGAGGAGCTGTTTCTGTTAGCTATATTGCCCGTGGAAAACTGCTTTGTGTCGAGCTTCACATTTGATTTGCTCTGTGTTCACCGGTGACAAAATGATGCAATGCTGACTTATCTAACCACAAGTGTGCAGAGAACGAGCTGGGCAAATGTGACTCAAAGCCAGGTCTGTTGGGAGGCAATAATGTTTTCTTTATTCCTGAGGTAACTGAAAGCCAGTTTGGGCGGGTGCAGGGGAGATAACAAGGTTTTTGGACTCACTCAAAGTTTGATAAAATGATCTGGCTAACATGTATACAGTACAAGCAGTGTCTGAATGATGAATTCCTCTCTTGTTATTCTTGTTTATGTTGATATGGTCTCTCTGTGTGCATGTAATGGAATCTGAGCTGTTGAGAATAAGCCATGGTTAGTTGGTGTTGTTGGTAGATGTACAATATGATTAAAACCAGAACAATGCAGGCTTTTTGCCTAGTGTCACTGCCTTAGCTCATTTCTGATCCGTCCTGTGCTCTGTTGGTTTGAGCCTCCTCCCAATTATGTATTATTATTTTTTTACTTTGAGGGAATTTAAGATTAAAATTCAGAAAGTCCCCTTTAATATGTTACTGTAATATTTAAAACAGAACACAAGTTTTTCAGTGTTCAATAGTTCTATAGTAAACATGAACAGGTTATTATTTGAGCAAACTTATAATAAGCACCAGTGCTTCCAGCTTGTTCATTCTTCTCTGCTATTGCATAAGACTGGTTCTCTCAAGCAGTCCAATAAAATCCTCATCCAATTAGGCACTGCCCACATTTCCAAAAGGCTATTCAAGGTCCCCCGGCATGACATCAGGCCCTCTCATATAGCCCCACTTTCCGCTGGTGCTCTCAGATAATGAAAGCTGCCAATTAATGACTAATCAACATGTACAACAAGCACATCCAGTGAGGAGTGACTACCATCTAATCCACTGATTAAAACCGAGGACAGTGATGCTCTGTTTAGCCCGGTCCCAAGACTGCTGGTCGGCGACAGCTAGGTGGCGCACAGTGCACAAAAGTGTCTCCCAATTTATTTTAGCTTTAAAACTGCTATTTTTGGTGGGAACTTTGTTAAACATCTAAAACAATAACATGAGGGATAGCTTTTGAATAGTCTAAAGGCGAGCACCGACATACTTATCAAACTACTGAGAATTGTGCAATGCAAAGTATTTACACATAATTGATTTGTACTTCTGCTGTCTCCAATGCTAATGGAGTGTTTTTTGTTGTTGTTTTTTTACATTATTGCCTGTTTTGAGTCGAGGAACAAATCCTTCAAAGCTTTCAGTTGGTGGGAATCACGTCAGCATGATACCTTGATGGGGTGTCTGTCCGCCATCCATATTGTACATCTCTGTAGGCCGGCGCACAATGGGACGTTTTGATGACTCGAAATGTCAGGATAAATGTTGTCACAGAAGGTGTCTGACCAATTTAAACATATAGTTCAATTACTGACCTCCCCTCTTCAGCCTGTGCATTCACTTCAATGGCCTCTCTGCAAGTCTCCAGACACCGAGTTGGAGCCGTGCCATCTCTTGAATTAAGATGGTGTTCATGTTCTGGTTTGGCCTGCTGCGGGACGAAGGGTGAGTTCGCAGAGGGGGAGGATAGGCCAGACAGGGGTTTGGGAGGCGTGGGGGTGGTACGGTGGTAGTTGATTGGTAGCAACATGGGTTAACAGTGTGAATCGAGGCAGGGAGAGCTGGGTTGGGTTTGGTGGGCGTGCTTCTTCCATGAAGGCCCTATAATCCAATCAAGTCATATTTAGGGACAAGAATGTCACATTTGTTTTAAAGTGTTGGCCCTTGCTTTTGACAGGTATGCCGGCAATACAATGGCACACTTCTTTCAAATCATTTTCACAAAGAACGTTATGTTCAGTTTGTAAATTGTGTGTGTTTTGTGGTTTTCTGTTTTGATTAGGATTTGTGATGCTAGAATTTCCATATTGCTATTTTTCTTCACATTGCTATACAGCTATGTAATGAGAGTGTCCAAATCTTTTCCATGGAGGGCTGCATATTGAAGTATGTACGGCATGGAGGGCCAAAGATCGGTGGCCAGTGCCGTCAAACATTCAACTGGGTTATTTGAAGACAGCTTTAAATTATTCCCCGCACCTGTTTTTTGTCTGGAACATTAATACAAGCTCTGCCTCACAGTTAAATGTTATTTTTTTTTTAGGTTTTAATTGTGTAGAAAAAGAATAATCTATGGCGATGTGTGCCAATTCAACAAGACGTTTGTGGGCCACCAAAAATTGGCCTGAGGGTCACATTTGTCCCCCGGGCCGCACTTTGGACACCCTTGGTCTAGATCCAGGGTTTTCAACTGGTTCTGCCCCAGGGACCACCATTCAGACTAAGCAGTAGTCTGCGGCCCACTGTGTTTGCGTGTGTGCAATATAGGCCTATATTTTTGTATAAAAGAGGGCTATATACTTTATTTTACAATGCTTTGTGTTCTCAAATGTTTAAAATAATAGAAGTAGAATTATTAAAAGACATATATCAACTTGATATTCATGAATATTCAATATGCAGCAGCCCTAGTTTATTTTTAGTAGTTAAACTGGATAGCAAGTCATGGACCACCAGCAGTACTGCGACGGGCCACCAGGGGGCCACGGACCACCTGTTGAAAACCCCTGGTCTAGATCAATAGTCATTGTTTTCACCAAAATGTATACAAATAGACAGATGAGGTTGGTAATATTTTATTACAGAAAAATTGTGGACATAATATTTTCCAAAGAAGGCATAAGTAGCATGTGCTACACAGTAGTCTAAAACTTATGTAAATGTGTGTATTAATCTGCCTGAACAAATGGGGACTTGCATTATCGTCATTTCTCCAGGTTACTCATCTGAAAATGTGCCGGTGCATTCCTAAGATGACTGAGCCACCGCCAAAAAACGAAAAAAAAACAATGTTAAGCCGTGTCCAGCTGATCAACTGCAGTCCGAGGGGCCACATCAACACACAGGAACACGTATGGAAGTATACACACAGGAATGGACACAGCTGTGGAGCGCTGCTGCTGGTAGGCCTCAGTCTGGGGGGACTAGGCTCTAAGGCATGTGTCAAGACTCAGAACGCAAGAAGAAGAAGAAGGTGAAAATGTAAACGGAATGTCAAGATGGCCTCCAATGCTGCGGGCCTCATGTAGTTAGGATTTATATGCACAATATACCATTCTGCTTGGGTTTTAGGACACTTTCAAACACAACACAGAGAGCACTGCATGAGTTTAAATGACTGGAATGAAGTATATTTGACATGAATTGCAGTGTTTCTGAATTCTGCCAATGGAATAAGAAAATTAAAATAACAAAAAACATCTTCTTTGCAGTAAAATAAGATTCATTTTCTAATTATAAGTGCAATATAGTTCAAATCAAGGACAAATATACCTTCTCTTTCAAGAAAATTAGACTTATTTTTCTATCACATTTCGCAGTCAAGCCTTTATTGGAATTAACCCCCCAGACCTGCTTGTTATATGGTATACTTTAGGACTCAGAAACATAGCACAACCTTGAAAAGTTTTAGCCCGACAGTTAATGGTGTACAATTGTGGAACAAATTGGAGATAGAGATGAAACGATGTTCAAACATCAATTCATTCAAATATAAAAATAAACAAAAGATTTTAGAAAAATACAGAGAAGAAGAAATTAGTTGCCACTAGGGGGAGCTGTAGGATCAAATAGCATTTTCTTTGGAGTGTTGTTGTGCTGAACAGTTGTCATCCTATTGCTAAATAAAAAAATAATAATAAATAAATATAACAGGAGGCTGAGTGTGCTATACGCCTGGTGAGAGGGAGCTCTCAGTGGGCTCATGAAACCTCATCCTTTAATGCATCACACAGTAAAGGAACATCTACAAAATCAGCTAGTTAGGGCAGCTGGGTGGGGGTTTGTTGATGAGGAGCTAAACACCCCAACACCCACGCTTTTTAATGCACTACACTATGGAGGGCTTA
>OMNZ01074842.1:0-10918 GCA_900303255.1 Lesueurigobius sanzi
CTGGCTCTTACAACACCAGTCCTGCACTAACTGTACCAGATGGGTATTTGGCCATCGGATGATACCCTTGTGGGTACCATCTGATGGCTGCCAGACAACCAGATTATCATTATCCTGTTTACATTTGCTGTACCAGTTGGGTACAATGGCTATCAGATGATACCCTCGTGGTGCACTTTATTTTTGCACTTTATATGTCGCTGCTAAATATTGTACTGTAACTTTGTATTGCACCTTATACTAACAATTTGCACATTTTTAGATTTAGATTTTTAGATTTGCTGCTAAATGTTAATTGTATTGTAATCTGTATATGGTGAATTGACTGTTGGCAACTTGCACTTTTTGAACTGTATCTTGATATGTGTTTAATGATTGTATTGTTGGGGACAACGGATGGAAAGTAGCATTGTGCTAAATCTGGTGCAGCCATCTTTTTAATGTAACTGCACATTATCCTTTAAATAAACTAACATTCAAACTTCAAACGATGTGAAGACCAGAGAAGGTTTAATGAAAAGTAAAAAATCTGTATTGGCGACAAAATCTCTGCTCTTCAAAGCCCATATGAGATCTGGGATGACGACAAACGTTGGTCCGACTCACGTCTGTCTTGGCCACATCTGCTGGGGAGACATTTATTCCTATTTAATAGAAAGCCCTGGACCGTTCACTCATGAATAATTAAAGGCTTTGAAGAGTCTGGAGGCCTATGATATTTTGTTTCAAGGAAAGTTGGGCCAATCACTTCTGTGAAACAGAAAGCTGTGATCATGGTAAAAGTGCAGGTTAGACCTGGCCAAGCAGAGTCACGCATCTCCCCCGTGGGTGATCCCCAAAGAGAAGAGCAGAATCAGCAGTGATGATTCTGTAAGTCTGCATTGATCAGTGTACTTATTTATTTAGTTATTTAAGAAGATGTAGTGGCTGATGTACCGCGAAAACAATATGACTGAGTGGATTTTGTAGTAGATACACAAACTTCAATGTTTAAAGAAAAATTGTATCTAAATAACAAATACTGTACATGACAAATGAATAAATGAGCCTTGAAAACTCCGTCAGTTGTTGCAGGATTTAATCTCCAGATCGCCACATTTCTTTCATTATTCCATTAATTGTTCTGCAGTGAAAAGTCTTGAGCGATGTCATTATTTTCCCAGATATTTTTCTGTCTTCGCTTTCATTGTCTGTAAAGTAGTTGTGTCCAAACTCATTCCTAACTTCATTAACACATTTCTAACATCTCAATTCTTCACATATATATTCATTCATAAGCATTTCACCACTTTCAAGGTAGCTTTTCGAACTTGCATTCTAGTTGAGCAAAAAGGGCTTTATTATTAGATGCACGTTGTCTCTTCCCAAAGGTCTAGTTTTACAGTTCCATTCCATTACCAATAAATGCATCAGGTTCAGGATCTTTAAGACCAATTTGGATCAAATATGCTTTTTAATGACATTTAATCACCTTTAATTATGGCCAAATAAGCCAAAAAGTAGTTAGCTAAGATCATAAATCATTTGGTCTCAATTTATATAGCGTTTTTCAATACTCGAACCACTCACCCAATCACTCTCTCATTTATAAACCAATGTACGCAGACACTGGAGGCAAAGTGGGGGGGTGTCTTGCCCAAGGACTCTACAACACTGTGGTTTTGTAGATGGCACAGATGGTAGAGCGGTTCGTCTCATGATCGGTAGGTCGGGGGTTCGAATCCCGGCTCCTGCAGGTGCAGACTGTCGTTGTGTCCTTGGGCAAGACACTTCACCCAATGCCTATGTGTGAGTGGTTGGTGGTGGTCGGAGGGACTGTTGCTTACCACCATCAGCATGGAGTGAATGAGCCGCTTCCCTTTCATGTGTGAAGCGCTTTGGGTGTGACTGTGTCATATGAAAAGCGCTATACAAATAAGAATCCCTTTCCCCTTTTAAGACAACCCTCTCTCCCATCTCGGCCACTTCTAGTCTGTCCCCAAAATTTGTGTCTACAATATTTACTCTTTGGTTTGTGAAAGTCTTTACTGTTCAAGAAAAGTTAGTTCAATAAAACTTTTATTTTCTCTTTCCTGTGAAGTTTAAAAGAAAAACTCTAAATTGGGACATTGGAAGAAAACTGGAGACATAAATGCTTTTGAAGCGAAGATATTTAAATATTTACAAAGTAGTTAGATTAGAGGGACTTTAGTCAATAATACATCAAGCCTGATCAGTTAAAACTTTAATTACAAACAAAATATGCTCCACTTCAACTCAGGAAACTTGTAAGAAGCTGTAATGAGAGCAAATATAGAAAAGGGAATGTTAAATTAGACAAAAATGTGCATTGCTGACCCTCTTTTCTCCTTGGGTTGTTCCACTCAAAGGTGGGCCTATGACAAGCTTTGTACTGTTTTCTTCGTTGGGTGTGTCCTTCTTTTTCTCTCTTGCTCTTTTCATCACCGTAACTTTGATAAACACTTCGCAGTCTTCCCGGGAGAGCGATCCAAATGGCGCGGTTAGCTTTTCTTCACCGATCAATAAGGCCAGCCCTCATTGGTTCTCTTTGCATTCAGTCCGGCCAGTCGATTGGTTCTTTCCTCATTTGCCGCATCCACCCCTTCTTCTGATTGGATTTCGTCACGGCCTATTTTTGTCTCGTTTATTCGTTGACTAAAATGTTGATCAATTTAGTATCTTGCCTAATTTCCCAAGGATACGTCTGTGAGCCCTTTGTTGCCAGTCCGTCTGAAGTGTTGGAGGAAGTGGCTTCGGAGACAGTCACTTCCAAGGCAAGGCAGCTTGACATTGAGAAACACCCTTTGTCTTAGTCCAAAAGAATGACTTATTTTTTTGTGTTATGTTTTTGTTTCGTTTTCGTCCCCAAAAATATATTTATGACAAAAAATATGACAATAATATCAACGAAACGTCAACGAAATGATCGCGGTGCCCAGGGAAATGACCTGGACGCTGCACTGAGCGAGGCCTCGTTGTCTGTTTGGGCACGTAGCCTTCACGCGAGGCTCCTGTGGTGGTACTTGGATCAATACAGAAAATAAACGAGACGTATCATACTAGAGAGGAAAAGAGACAACTGAATGGGGAAGGCCGAACTGCGGCGGCTAATGAGCTGTGGGAAGAGGGTAAGATGCGATAAATATGTGATAAAAATAACTCTTTGGGATGGCAAACCGACAAATCCAAGAGCCGCTCTTTCAGTGCGAGAGTAAGAAAGGGGCTGGTCCACATCATCGGAGGAGCGTAGTAAAACATATTGGAAAATGCTATGTCTGCGGGGTTTGGGCAGTTTTTAGGGTGGGTTTTGCATTGGTTTCGACACTAATACAGCACGATGCTCCTGATATCACCAAGTAATTAAGAGTCCAGGGCCAATGTCATGTTGTTTGCCCAGGACCAATGTTACAGCAGCCAATCAGGGGTCGGTTGTTCTAGATAGTCGGCTTGGGACAAAAATTAAGTTTAGGACCAGGGAAATCTTTAAGGTTAGGGTTAGGGCTGGGTTTAGGTATATTTTCAGACAAACCAACTCATAGAGCTATCCAAAATTACAGGCCCAGTAATTACAGTTACAGACCAGCTCAATGTGGTGAACCACTCTGACACAAAAACAACAAGAAGCAGATCATGAAATCCATCTGAATTCTCTGGTCATGGGTCCAAACTGAGCCGGTGCCTGTTTAATCTGCCCCAGTGTAATCCCACAGATTAGCTTCATAAACAACAGCTGCTGGACACAACACAGAGCACTTTAAAACACATTTAGTATCTACAGGGTTAGCAAGTTGTAGACATTGTAAGAACCATTTTGGTAATTGTTTGCATATGTGGTACTATGATTATGATTTATTAAGCATTTGAACAAAGCAAAATCGATAGTTTGTGCTAAAATGGGGCAAAAGCAGGTGCAGGTTTGTCTTTCATAAATGCTGAAAAGCAAACTCTTGTACAGTATATCAGATGTGTGTCGCAAAACTTTCTAACAACAAATTAGGTGTGAATTGCTATAAAATTGCAAGTGCTGTCTTTATGTAGCACCTGTTTCATTTGAGTAAATCAGACCCTATGGCCAGGTGCTGCCTAAATGAGGACAATTCTTCTACTCCATTTCTAAAGTCCATATCAGGACTGTGTAGGTCCTCAGTCGTACAGGAGTTGTCCATCGTAGGCTAAGATTCTTCAGTCTTCATCTGTACTCTGTAGTTGAAGTGTCGGACGTTTCGCTCTTCATCCAAAGAACTTTGAAATGAGACGAATTGACACACTTGTGGGTCTTTTAAGAAGAAACCAGTAGGAGGAGTTTACCTCTAAGTCCCACCTCTCATCTTGGCCTATCACACCTTATTAGTGCTCATTACCTTCCTATCGGCTTTGTTCTAAGGCTGTTCAGACATCTCTATTGTCCTGCTCTGGTCAGTGGTCCAGCTTCATTAGACAGTGAAGTTAAGATTTTAACAAAAGAGAATAGATTGTTTGAGAGAGGAGTCAAAGAGGCTATTTTTGTTAAAAAAAAAAAGAAAAAAAAAGAGAATCCATCCATGAACCACAATGGAGGACATAGGTTTAGTTTTGCACCAATCTACAACAACATCCTTAGACAGAAACCAACTCTATGTCATGATAATGAAGATGGACCACTGACCAGAGCAGGACCATAGAGAAGGGTGAACAGCCTTAGAACAAAGCCAATAGGAAGGCTTTTCACTTGGCCTATTCACACTAATAAGGTGTGAATAGGCCAAGATGTATTCCAACCTTTAGTACCAAGAGAGGTGGGACTTAGAGTTCTTTGGATAAAGAGCGTACCGTCCTACTCTTCAACTACAGAGTACAGATGAAGAATCCTTGCCTACGATCCATATCAGGACAACTTCAAAATCTTAACAGTTGGCAGTACTCGAAGAACAATAAACAAGAAGAAGATACATTAAACAGTGAAAGATACAAAGTAGGTTAAATACTTCTATTTCCTTTATTTAGCCAGGCAAAATGTTGAAATACAACATAATACACCAACCAAGTGAAGAACAGTCCAGAGCATTGCAACTCCTTTACTTAAACTACCAAGTACAGATGACGATTTAGGAATCTACGACTGAGGGCTTACACAAACGCTCTGGCTTCATCCCACATCTAAACTCAACGGGCTCTGCACTATTGATGCACTGCTCAGCGTAACATCGACACCACGACTCCACTTTAAAATGTCCCAAACAAGCCTGGGAGCGGTGAGCTGAATCCCTATTACAATGTTAGCGCACGTCGAGGGAAGCCAATAACGCAGCCTGTGGAGCTAAACCCCAGCGCTAGCCGGCGTTAGCATAACTCAGCGTCCTAATGTGATTTCCCATTAGTCTGATTGTGCAGGGGACAGCTGGCGTGCTCCGGTGATGATGTTATTTCCTGGTGGCAGATGTGGTGGTTTCCGTAGAGACGCGTTCAGGTGATACTAGAAGGTGAGAGGGAGAGGAGGAGGGTCCCCACATGTCACTATGGACAGGGTAACACTTTGTGACAGTGCTTGGCTTATGAGAGCGATGTTCCCCAGGGCCAGTGCTCTCCTAATTCTAGTGTTAAGATAAGATAAGATAAGATAGTTTTTTATTGATCTCACAATGGAGAAATTTACTTGTCACAACAGCTCTTGGGACAGTATCACACAGGGGGGTGCACAAAGTCAGGAAAAGTGTCATCAAAGAAGCAAAACAACAGGTAATAGTAATAATAGTAACAATAAAATAGAATAAAGATAGTCTCTTAGCGTCTCTCTGTAAATAAACTGTACAAACATCTAAGTCCCACCTCTCTTGGTGTTGCCACCTGTCCCGGTTTTACCTGATTGTCCTTCTCTTTAATGGCCTGTCCCGGGGGAAAAAATATTCTCCCGGGACACTTCCTATACTGTATATCACCTTTTACCTGCCCACTAGCGCCCCCAGGTGTCTACAATCTAAAACTGTAGGAAATGAGCCAAAACAATAAAGACTGGACATTTTTAAAGCAATTAACTGAATAAATAACAACATAATGGTATTAAAATGAATCAAAAGATTACCGTTGAGAGCAAAATAATATTATTAGTAAACACATCTGTTGACATTAACCACTTAATCTAACTACTTAAAGCAAATCTAACATCGCTCCATCACAAGGTTATGTCCAATTTCGCTGTAGAAGGGCATTTTTTTGTCTTGGGTCAGATGTGTGAAGGGGCCGCTGCTTATAAGCAAAAGGGTCGATTGGGTTACCAAAATGTCCAGGTTTTTTGTCAGGCACAGGTGGCAACCCTACCTTATTCTCTGGATGGGGATACAGTGATATTGCATATTTCCCGCTGTTCCTTGGTGCATCAGGCCAAATTTAGAGCTAATGTTTTTCCCATAAAATAGCTTAGGGTCTAGGCCAGGGGTGCCCATTACGTCGATCGCAATTGAGTCGATCACAGAGTCCTATCTCCAAATTGTCTGCTTGCATTTGGCAATATGGTTTGACGCACAGAATGAGCGTCCAGTTACACAGGGCAATATTCTCTAACATGAGGGACCCGCGCGAGCTACAAACAGATCATAATGACTATCACTGTGGTAACAACGGCCGCATTTCGACAGTTTTTCTTTGATCTCGGTCTCAGACGTTAGTTTGACAGCGTCTGTAGCGCACATTCCCGCGGTCAGCTGTTTTTGCTGGAGCGCAAGCTCTGCATGAGACAGTAACCGTGCGCTGATTTGTGGCCCCGAGTATGGAGGACCCAGAGTGCCAAAACTATAAAGAAATAAATATTTGTGGCCTGCAATTCAAAAATCTATTATAGTGTACTTTTATTAACACATACTTGTAGTCAACATGTATCAATTTGAAAATTTTCTCTCTCCATAGTTTGTATTGTAGTTTTATTTTCTGAATGTTTTAATTTAAAAATAGTACATACTTATAACAAATACCAAAATAATTATAGCAATCCTGGTAAAAACTCCCCCTCGCGCCCTTCATAAAAATCTATGTGTAGATCTCCAGGCTTCGCTGACTTTGAAAGTAGCTCGCAAGCCGAAAAAGTGTGGAACCCCTGGTCTAGGCCAGGGGTTCTCAACCGCGGTACTGCCACAGCACAACTCCAGGGGTGTGGTGGAAAAGTTTGATGATTTATTTGACACACATTTAACACAAATGGGTTGAATGATAAAAAATCCTTCATTTCAACTGTTGGAAAGCATCTGTAACCCAATAGGATGTTATTTTAAGTCTCTTTAATCACGGAACAAATTACTACTAACTAGTTTAGTGGCTATATAGTTGGCTATAATTTGTCATAGTATCAATGATGATATCTGGTATGGCGGGCCTACTCCAGGTTAGCCTGGCCTTAGCCATCCGTAAACTCCGGTCAATTTTTATTTCCCTACATGTACGTCTGGGTCTGCTCTCAGTGGCTGCGTTAACATCGGTTGAATTGAGTCGGACCATTCAGTGACCGGGGGAGGCGGGTGTTGTAGGTAACGTCAGGCATATGCAGGAAATGATAATACGGATGGCTAAGGCCAGGCGAGTGATTGGATAAAATCAGATCCAATCGTTTCAAACTTTAAAAGGAGTTGACTCCTCCCACCTCAAAACGGAGATCAATTGCGTAGGGCCAGACCCTCTGTACAAAATGAGTACGAGGGGATGGTAGGACCAGGCTAACTCCAGGTGCACATAGGAGCGCAATCATTGCATACGGGATGCCATAAAGTGAAGTAAATCACTTCTTTTTTTTTTTTTCCTTAATTCTAATAGGCCCTTGACTATGGTAGGCCCCTGGGCTCCAGCCCCTCTTAGCCCGTTGGATAAGGCGGCTCTGCCAAATGGAACTGTATGTGCATTTGAGGGGTCCATATGCAGTTGTAAAGAATGACAAGTTTGCTTGGGACCGGCATATTTGTACACACTTTTTATGGCGCATGCTCTGGGGCCCGCACTGTGGCTCTGCACATGGCTCAGCAGCTGGACCTACGGCGTGTTGTGGGCGTTTGATTTGGTGGTCATGTCGGAGGCGGTCTGGAGCGGAGACGTGAGCTGTGCAACCAGGCAGTAAGGTTAGTCTGACTTTCTGGGTGATATATTTGTTTTATTTTATTATATTTTGTTTATTTTGCACCACAAATTGATGAAACGTGATTGGAATATGATGGGGACCCACGAACGCGTTGTAGTCTTTATTCGGACGATCTTTGAACTAAGATCGAAACGTCCAACGCTTCAACTACAGAGTACAGATGAAGACTGAAGAATCTTTGCCTGCGAGTAATTCTTCTTTACATCTCTCTATACTTCAGTTATCATGGAGGTACTGTATATTGTGGCCTGAAGGGTATCAAATAACCCTCACCTAAACCCAGCCCTAACCTTGAATCCAAGGAGAAAACCGTGATAAAATACATTTATGCAAATACAGCTTTGCGCCGTGCCGTGCCGTTTTTTCCATGACTCTTCTCCGTTTTTGTCTTATTTACACGCAATCTCCAGCTCCCCTCCGCTCGGCCGTCCACTTTCATCATCGGACAGTGAATCTAATCAGGTTTTCCATGTTTTCAGAAGCGCGTCCTCAGATTTATTACCTGTCCCGTTCAGTCGGCTGCCGGGCGGAATCCTGCCTCTCATCTCTCTCCGTTCGCCCCCGGGGTCCGCCTTAAAACCGACCCCTGTCCGCCTCAAGTCCTGACCCTGTCCGCCGGCACGTCTGTTACCGTGGAAACGAGCTGGTTTTAATTACATTTTGTTGTGTTTTCTTCTTCGCGCTCTCTATCCAATCTGCGCCACCGGGAGAGACGGAGGCGCGGGGAGAGGAGGATGGCATGGCTTTTTGCTCGAGCTTTTATTAAGATGTAGCAGGTGTTTGGAGGAGAATATTTTTACCTTTAGCTTCAGGCGCTGCTTTGGTTTTGTGCTATTGTTAGTCTTGCTTTCTTACAACTACAGTACATGCACAACTCTGTCGTGAAGCTATGTTAATAAGTTAATTTGAGCAATTCTGATTTGAAAAGCAAAAAAAATCGACCAGGTATTACGCACTTAAAATAAGAAAGCACATAATATTTCACGTAAATTGAGATAAAAAAAAAAGCTACAATAAGCTCTTGTACATACTGTATATCTTTATTTATCAGTAGGTGTAGTAAACTTTGGTCTTCACCCCTCACACACGCCCCTCACTCCGCTTTCAAGGTGCAAAGGTAAAGCAAATCTCGTGTGCAACTTTTAGCTGCAAAAATATATATATATGTATGTACACCAGTGTTTTTTATGTATTTTAGAACATACAAGTTACAACTACATTTACACTGCAGAGTATTTATATCCCATACCCCTTGAACGCCTCTTGAAAATCTATCAGTGGTTTGTAAGCTAATGAGGTAAACAAGACCTGACAGTTCCCTATTGGGATATTAAACAAACAAACTTGAACCTTCATGAGGATTTTAACTGCACGGAACCGGTAGGAGACATTTATTTTGGGATCCCTGTGTGTGTCTGTGTTTACGTGGTGGTGGTGGTGGTGGTGGGGCAGGTGAGGGCTGTCAGGGGAGTGCACTGCGAGGCGAGGGAGGTCCATGGGAGGTGCGGAGCTCGTCTTCTGCCGGACAATCTTTCTGCTTATTGTGGCTTCAAAGTGCAACGAGATGTTCAAGAGAAACAACAAATGAGATGTTCTTTTGCTTAATTTAAGTATGAAAGAACCTTCACAGTGCTAGATTTCTTTGATTTACATTTCTCAAATGGATGGCAAATATACAGTACATATTCAAGACAACTTCTTTCAGTGAGGCACCACTAATGTTTTCCCCCACATTACTGCAATTACTAGAATTATGAACATTTGGCCAAAATTCCATTTCAACGACTGGAAAGTTGATGATTTCAAGTGTTTTTGTAGTCACCATGGATGAACTGTTATGACCAGGACTGTGTACGACAATAGATCGAGATACTGTACATAGGGATTGTGGGTGTGAACACTGAGCACACACATGGGAGCCAGGAAAATATTGTTTGTAAAGTAAGCTAATATGTTTTGGGCAAGTTAATTGTATTTATTTAGGCTGTTTATTTAATATGGACTTAACGTGAGTGAAGTGATCTAAGGCGTATAGCAGTTACCTACAACGCAAGGATCAATGCTAATTTGACTTGCAGGAATTTATCCACTATATTTCACATCAACACTGTTTGGAAAATGTCCTCAGAGATTCCTGATGGTTTTGGTCTTAATGAGATAAAAAGTGATACAATTTCAGACTGCTCGCCCACCAGCATAGCGCGTTACGCACACTCCAAAAGATAGAATGGATGCAATGTTACGCATGTTACAGAATACACAGGATGAGTGTTCGTGGCGTCATTAGCGATACCAAACAAGCCACGGAGAGAAGACGGAGCGGTGGAGGAGTGTAGGAGGACGAGTTAATGAGAATCAGACGTAGAGTGGAGAAGACGGTGTGAGTGGCCACGTGCCAGGCGGCCAGCGGCGAGAGAGAGAGTAAAAGAAAACTAAGTATGATTTTTCACGACACAAAAAAAGAAAAAGATTTTTTTTTTTTTTTTTACAATAAGACAATGTTTAAAGTCCCATCAATTAAACATCTTTAAAATGTAATGTATCATTCATCTCAGTGTTTATTTTATGATTAAAACATGGTCTTTCAAACAAAACATAAAAGAGTCTTTTGAACGGCTCTTTTAGATGAACGGCTACTGAATGAACAGCTCCCTTCAAAGAGCCATAAGTCCCATCACTTAGCCCCTGAGCCTCTATGTGTTTCAACATACTGACAAGATAAATGTGTACAAGAAAATTTGACAACAAATGTTAACCCATCTTTTACGTCCGTCTGGATCTTTCTTTTCTGTCGGGAAATTATGAAGAATGAAGGGAGGTTTG
>OMNZ01074845.1:9170-22398 GCA_900303255.1 Lesueurigobius sanzi
GCCCTCCTCACTCACCAGCGCCCCCTGTGGATGTGATCTAATCATGGCTAAAGCCTATAGCCTTTTGGTCTGAGGAGATTCAGCTTAGAAATGTAAAGCATACGTTTTCTTGGGAACATGGTAAAATGGGGGGTTCGGGGGTCCTCCCCTCAGAACATTTAGAAATAGAAGATACTTTTTCCTGTGTTCTGGAGCAGAATGAGCTCGTCTTTAGTCTGGTGTGGTGGGCAAAGTATCGCTTACATTTATTTTAAACAGAAAAGTAAAGGGAGGAGAAATATTGGACAAAATATGTTTTTCCAGGACGTTTTACTTTTTTGTCTTTTCCATGATTTGAAAAAGGGTAGGTAATTTTCCAGGTTTTCAAGGTTTTCCAGGTAGAATGGAAACCCTGTAGATCAGAGGTCACAAATTAGCGGACCTGGGTCCGGATTCGGACCCCAAGTCCGACCCGTCTGGACGAAAAACCTTGTATCCGACCTTTGGACCCGAGTAACTCCTTTCTCTCTCCCTCTCTCTCACCCTGTCCCTTTACAGCGGAAATGAAATGTACATGCCACTTTTTGTTTTGTTCAAAACGGGCCAGAAATGACTTAATGTTATTGTCTGCTAAAGATTTTACCAGAGCTGACCCTAATTATCAAATTAAATATGTGCACACGTGGCCCGTACATGTAGCACTGTTTAAGATTGTTCTTAAAAACCTTCAAAGCAGAGGAAGGCTATTTACAATGAACCAGGACTAAACTAGTAAACCGAGTCTAAACCAGAACAACACCAACTAAACCAGGTCCAAACCAGCCCTAAACACAGACTGAACCACCACTAATCCAGGACTCTGCTTCTCCTCCTGCTGTAGATTGATGGTGGGTCCCAAAACAAAACTAGTTGAGAACCACTGCTCTACGTCATTTACTAGGTTTCACTTTTTTGAATTTATAATAAAAAAAAAACAGACTTTAGCCAAAAATCTGGAAAGAAACAAAATCAAACAAGATGCTACAATAACTAACAGTAGCCTATACAAATGCCACACCTCCACACATACATAAATGAGTGAGATCACTTAAGTGCAAAGTGGCAGGCACGGAAGCCGACAAGCACATTTCCTCCTGTGATATGGATCAGCATTAGTGCCAAAAATACTTCCTCATTAGTTATAATCTGTTCAGCATTTGCATATCCCTTACATGTCTTTTGGCAAGCTTTTTTGATCTGGAGACCCAGAGATAGCCCAAACCCTTTAATAATGGGCCATATCCAAAACAAATGCTGCAGGCCACTGACCAGCTCCTCGGAGAGCCATGGTCCAGAAGACAGGAAGCAGCTTGACAGGAGCAGTTACAGCCGTGGGAGGGTGCATGGGAAACAAGGGGGGATTTCCTCAAACTTTTGACCAAAATGACCTTATCTGCAGATTTCACATCAGAGTAGGTGACCGTGTTTGCATGATGACAGGGCAATTTACCACAAGCATAATATGCATTTATATATTTAAATGTGGGTCAGAAGTGTTTGTTCAATAATCTATGTTGAAGTCGTACAATAAACTTGTGGCTCAGACTTCTGTTGTGAAAATTAGAGGCAATTAGAGGATTATCTGTATTTTTAGACTTTATTAATTTTAATTAAAGATCATTTCATCAATGCTTTAGTAGCCTAAACAATTGGAGTAGTTTCTACTGGTTTACACTAAGTTGAGACATAATTTACTCCAATTTTGGTCTATTTAGTCCAGATTTGATCTTTCTCTATAGGCTGATAAATACCTCATAAATATTTGACATTCAAATATTTATGAGGTGGTACTAGTTTGAGAACCACTGGATGAAAAATACTCCTTTCATGGTGTTATTTGCATGGTGAAGTCCTATACAATACACTCAATTTGTCAACTAAAATGTAATAAGCTACTTCATATATTCATATATCACATGTATGGCACATTCTGGATAGGCCTAGGTCTCATACGAGTCATCATTGTCCAATTTCCATGTATTAATCAATTTAGTCCTTTATGACTTCATTGGAAAGGACAGTGAACAACCAGAGCCACAACCAGAATAAACCATACTATAGTTTTACAGTGTACACCACAATGTGCATGGCCGTATGCAAATACTGTCATCATGTCAAGCTCCGGGCTTAATGTTGTAGACCACACACTCATCAAAGATCAACGCCAGCCTTTAGTGTATGATTATTGTGTGGTTGTGCGCGTGAGAGGGATCCCTGCTCACTGTGTCTTTAAAGTCGTGCGGTGGGGGAGCCTTGGCTAAAGAAAGGAGGGGTTGCTGTGCGCCAGTTGGAGGTGTCCGCTTGTCGCGGTGCTTTGGGGTTTGACATTAGAGAAGAGTGCGTCCATCCCAGAGCTTGGAGATGTGAAGACAGGCAGGCACATCGGCGCACATGCACGGGCACACTTCAGAGATACATGGATGGACAGACGGACGCTGCATTCGGATTTAAGTTGCCCTCCGGTGCGACGAATTTCTGGAAATAATGGGTAACACAACACCGAAGCCGTTAATAGGTGAGTGATGTCGTTCATTTTGACCCTTGTTTATGGTCGAAAGTCACACGCGAGCGAGCGATGGCTCCTGTTCGTTCGGCTGGAGTGTGCGCAGAGATGCGCTTCCATCGCGGTGGAGCTGCGCGGTAACGTGTCCAAACCGCGCTTCGCCAAATACACGCTCAAATTTGTCCAGATGTGCAATTAAAAATATAACCATAGCCTATTTAAACTTGACTATGTGGGGCCATTAGGTTCAATGGCCTATCATTTTGGTAATGTTTAAATTAACTACACAAAGCACAGTTATCTCGTTTAATGTTTTAGCTTATATCGCTACAGTCCTGCCTCTATACTGGCTCTATACTTGTTTAGTTGCTGTCACTCACTTTCTTGTTGCCAGAAATAACATCTTTATAGTGCCATGCATAATTGGTACTATTATCCAATTACAGGCCACATGCCTTACAAAGGCACGTTTTTTGAATCAGTGAATTCTTACAATCACACTTTATAAAGCCATTATCTGATAACCAGTGCCAGTATATCACTTTGATTTACACCACCCACTCACTGGAGGAATCCACAAGGTGAAATGATGTGGTTCCTGCCACTGAAGCCAGCTGACGTAGGGTTTGGACAGAGAACTGTTAGTCACAGAGGAGCACAAGTACTGGCAGTCTAAACCCCGAGCTACAACTGGATATGGTTTCGATTAAAGAATTGATAAAAGCAAATCTGCCTTAGTGCGCTCTTTTTTAAAAACAATATATCCTCCAAGTGCAGCATCCCTGTGTGAGTGTACGAGTTGATTAAAGTAAACATGAAAAAGGTAATATCAGAATAAAGGTGTGCCATCACAAGCCGGTGGCCTCTTTGTGGTTCTATGCCTGGAGAAAGGCGTAAAACAGTCAAGCAGCAAATTGAATTGCTATTTTCATCATTAATCATGGACCTGCTGAAGCGAAAAGATGCAATATAGAGATTTACTTGTGTTTTTGTATCTCTTGCCAATGGCCATCTCATTGACCCCATGCAGAACAAGTCTTGTGCAGTCTTATGATTGCATTTGCTCTACAGCACGCTCTTTCATCTGGCACACACCAAAGCAAGGATATGAGACTAATTAACAGTTTGCATAAATGCGACTGACGTTGATGTCAAAGGCCTCTGTCTATAAGAACACCACACAGTCCATGCATACAGGGGGCACTGTTTATCTGGGCCTTATCTCAAAGTAAATCATAAGCACTGCACCCCCAGTCATTTTGGTTCTTCACATGACTGACATAGTGGCTATTTCTTGAAGAGATTAAAAAAGCGTTAAAGCTTAAGAAACAAAATGCGCTTGTGTCCAACCTGCGCCACGTGATGGAGAAACTGTCTGTACATAGTTATGAGCCACTGACACTGTACCCCATCTAATAACATCGAGCGACTCCCAGCCATGTTGTTCTTTTCATAGCTTTCCACTTTTCCTGAAAAGCTATATTCCCCCTGCAGAAGTTGGGGGGCACGTCATTTGAGATGTTACAGATGTTGCTTGCTACTTCATAGTTTAGAATATAATCAGTGATAATGTCTAATTTGGGAAATGTACTATGGAACATTTGAGTGAGTTATTGCCTGTATCAACATCACAGTGTAGTGCATTTCAAACATAAATGTAATCACAAGGTTTGGCACACACACACCGACTTGTTTCATTATTGGACCGCTGCCAATATATACCATAAACAAACTGCCCCCATTTTAAAGTTGTATAAAAAGCCAAGTGCGGCCATCATGAATGATTTCTAGCCGCTAAGATTTAATCAAATACTCATCAAAACATTCCTTGCCAAAGTAGGACGTTGCCTGCTGTGAAGATGTGACTGAAGATTTGGGATTTGTTTGGACATTTCCTCACAGTGTGATTCATTCTCTGTTTGTGAAGATAACTGTGTTTGATGAAAGGGGCTATTGAGAGTTTGTTTATCCTTTAGGCCAAGGGTGTGCTGCGTCCATATGTAAGAGGAAGAATTTATGGGCTTTTTGTTATAGCTCTTGATACTGTATTTACTTTCTCACATTCTGTTTCCAATAGGCAAACATATGGGTTAAGAAAAGAATATTCAGGCTACCTATTACCTAAAAGTAACTACTAATACTAATAATAAATCATTAGCCTTGCGCTCAAAGTTGCTTTACAGTTGCATCCATTATTCTATCACTCCATACTGGTGGTAAGCTCCATATAGACTCAGCTGTCCTGGGGTTGACTGACAGAAGCAAGGCTGCCAGTCTGTGCCACTGGCCCCTCTGACTTTCACCAACCATCCTGGTACTAAGCAGGCACCACCTGCTTAGCCTCAAGGATTGTATTTAAGCAGGAAAGTCCCACTGAGATTTCAGAATCTCTTTTTCAGAGGTGTCCTGGACCTAGAGGGGACGCTATTGTACATATTTTTAGTGGTAGGGGAAACCGGAGCACCCGGAGGAAACCTACGCAGACATGGGGAGAACATGCAAACTCCACACAGAAAAGTTGTCCATCAGACCCTGAAACCTCCTTCTGTGGCTTTCTTTACTGTTATGGTGTTCACGCAACGTTTGTTTTTCTGTAAATTTGCTAATTTCAAGATACATTTCCTCAGAATGGACAACTCCTGTACGACTGAGAACCTTCACAAATCCACACAGAAAAGCCTCGCCCAACATGGGAAATTCTTGCTGTGAAGCACAAGCGCTAACTGCTGCGCCACCGTGCTGCCAGAGCTGATGAGATTGGGTGTTCTCAAGGCAGCATGGCAATAATTTACAACTACTTCAAGTGTTATGCCAATACAAGGATGAGTACTTTTCCATTACTATCCAGTAAATTGTCAGGTACAGCGACATACTTTCTACCTCCAACGATACCCTCAATGGAAGTGGTCAAGAAGGGAATAGACTACATCAAACTGGAGGTCCTCAGAGGCATTGCAGAGGGCCTCCAAATCAATTATTCATACTGAACTTTATATGAATTAGTTAATATATAGTGTGATTCAGAATCATAATAGATTTTATTGTCATTGTCAATGAAGGTTTCACAGACTTGGAATTTTCTTCGGTTTGATAAATAATAAACTATGGAAAAAATGTATAAAAAATTATAGAATAAGATGGAAAACACAATACGAGACAGCAGCATAAATGGTGAATTACAGATTAGCAGCAAATGTGAGTGTGGACATACCACATAGTGCAAATAGAGCAGTGCAAATGGAACAGGTTATTCAGTTTACATTGGTCTGATACAGAGGTCAGGTTCAATGTTGTTGAATGTTAGTGTTCATGAATTCACCGGATTGTCACTGTTTCATTGTATTGTATGTAAAATTAGGCGAAAACCATGACATTTTCTTTTAAAAAGAGAGAATTCTTATCATCGGAGGGGGCCTCAAGAGGTCTTTGGATGTGTAAGGGGGACGCGACACACTCAAGTTTGGGAACGACTGCATTAAACGGTTTACCAGTATAAAGATGACATGGGGAAATGTGTTTGTTCACTGTCACGCTGGAAAAGGAGAGTGTCTGACCTGACCCTGGGCTTCTTTACATAATTGCCATACAACTTACAGTACGCTGGTATGTTTGCCTGTCTACCAGCAGCTGGCATCACTGAAGTTGCTATTTTGACCTCGTCTGCAGCCAAAGAAACAAACCTTCTGTGTAACTCTATGTCTGCAGATTTCCACTCTTGTCGATGATAAATGATTTGTGTTTTCTATTTATCTTTATACATAGATACAACATTGCAACCCCGCCCAGTGGTCAGCAGGCAGTACTACACCCTTGCCAACAATGGAGCTGGTGTGGAGAGAAGGACGTCTGCTCCCCCGGTCAACATTAACCTGGAGTCACCTCGGTTTCACCCTCACGCTAAAGGAAAGAATATCAGGCTGGACGGGCAGCTTAGGAGAGCCACGCGTAAAAACAGCTTCTGCAATGGCATCACTTTCAGCCACAGACCAGTTCATCTCTATGAGAAGGTAGGAGTCACTTTTTTATGTGTGCAATTCACATGAATATCCTTCAGAAACGTGAATTGGGTTGGACTTCAGGTACGTCGACTCTCTCATTGGTATGTTTTTATTTACAAGGCAATTCTTGGAAGGCTTATTTATCTTGTCTTTTAATTGTGAAGCAGAGTCAGCGTAATCTTCGTTCAAACGGCACGTTGCAATATGTAGTTCCTAAAGTGTGGACTGAGCTGGGAAAGACTGCTTTCAGCTACTCCTTCCACTTGGAACTTACTACAGAAGGACTTGAAAATCATGGACCTGGTCCCTTTGAATAGTTTTAAGTCTCTTGTGAGGCCGATCCAATCCAGATCATCTGTATGTGAATGTTTTAACTAATGATTTAATAATGATTTGTATTGATGAATGTTGCTGTCTTGGCCAGGTCTCTCTTGTAAAAGAGATCTTGGATCTCAATGGGACTAACCTGGTTAAATAAAAAATTAAAAAAAAGAAACCTTATTAATTTATATGAACACAAAATGGGCCAAATGTCTAATTCACCGGGTGGCATGGTGGCGCAGCGGAAGCTCCCGGGTTCGATTCCCGAGGCTTTCTGTGTGGAGTTTGCATGTTCTCCCCGTGTCTGCGTAGGTTTCCTCCAGGTGCTCCGGTTTACCCTACCACAAAAAACATGTACAAACAAACAATTATGTACAGTATATGTTGTAATCTGTAGATATCTTTTTTTTTTTTTCAGGTACGACTTCGTTTGACTGGAGTGCACACAGGTTGGAGTGGAGCTCTTCGCTTTGGTTTCACCAGCCTTGACCCCAGCGAACTTGTGGCCACTGACATCCCAAAGTACGCCTGCCCCGACCTTGTAACGCGACCCGGCTATTGGGCAAAGGCTCTGCCTGAGAGACTGGCTTTAAAAGACAATGTACTGTCATTCTGGGCTGATCGCCATGGCCGGGTTTTCTACAGCATCAATGACGGAGAGCCTATTCTTTTCCACTGTGGCCTAAGCATTGGCTGTCCACTGTGGGCCATTATAGACATTTATGGCATCACTCAGGAGGTCACGCTGCTTGGTAAGCTTCTCCATTAATATAGTTGCTTGAAATAGTTCACAATGTGGAAACTGTTATGGCAATCCTACTCTGGTCTGTGTAGTATGTATGTGAATGAGGCAGTGACAGCCTTGAAATCCTGGGAACTTATTTGAAGCTAATTTAAGCAAAGACTTAATGAGCAGCTGTGTGTAAAGGTCTACATCTGCCGAGTCATAGATTTACTACTGTTGACAAAACCAGCCTCTATTTCCTTTACATTTCAACAAAACAATAGTCCAACATCTGACAAGATACACTGACAAACACAAGTGAGATTTATTGATATTGAAGTCACTCCCCTATTCCAAATATCTGTGCTTTATTATTCTTATCATCATTTGAATCATCAGTTCAACCGAGGAGTGCTCTTGGGGATGTTTATTCTCAATTTGACAGGAGCTTTGACCATGTTTGGTCAAGACAGCAGATCCCTGGTGTTTTGGCAAGGGGCCAGTGCTCTGAGCTGCTCCTCCATCACAAGAAATAGTAAAAAAAGGAATGTATTGTGGGTTCAACAGGGAACCACACAGTGCTATACATGTAACACTATAATTTAAATAAATAAAACTTAACCATATAGGTTGCATGATAGAAATCCAGTTGCTCACTATTTAGCTAGAATTTGTGTGTTGGCTTCCTCTCTGTAAGTTCTCTGGAGCGAGGTCTGAGTCGATGTCTCCCCGTTCATCTTAATGTACAGAGGCTTCTGTTATCACCTAAAAGGGGGCGGCAACCTTTTGGCGACATACTCCCCTCTATAAACGTAATAATCAATTGGAAACTGAATTTTGTATATACTCTAGTTGTCTTGGTGTGACATTAAAAATCAACTCACCCCCTGTTCCAAAGTTTACTCCGCCCATCCACCAAATTCAAAAACTGCTGTGAAAGGGGCGTGCCTAGGCTTCTGCAGGGGCGGAGCCGTTTATATTCCCCACAGCGGCAGAGCTGCTAACGTCACATCAGTTCTGTGTCGTCACATGACGCCGGCTAAACCAATAAGGTGACAGACTCTAAAATGCAAATCCCATATAATTTTACCCTCAAGAGGGCGCCACACAGACGGTTTTAAGCACAAAAGTTAGATTTCTACAAATGTGCACTAAAATGTCAAAGTAATTATGGAGACATTTATACAGTTGATCAGCAAAAAAAGTTGATTTGGTGTTTAGTTGTTCTTTAATATACTGGCTTGATGATCAGAAATATTTGAGTGTGATAAATACAAAAAAAGTTACTAATTCAATGAAGAAGGGCATATACTTTTTTAGGGCACTGTAATAATTTAGGTGGCGTCTTGTACAAGACTTAATTTTGTGAATGAATGACCAAATATTTGAAAACACAAGATCATGGGACATTGCCTGAAGGGAACAGACAAAATAATTTGTGTGCTGATTTGAAGAACAAACACAGATCAATTAATTTCAAATGTATTTCCGGGGTCAGCTCCCCTCGAGCAATCAGTCATGAGAGAAAATCAAACTGGCATAGTCTGGCTCTGGGGCTGATCTTATTATCTCCCATAGTAAAACGTGCTTGTATTTTTTCCCACAGACAGCACGTTTGCTGAGAGTGTGGGGCCCAGCTGCCTGAGCACAGCCCGCCTCAGTGCCTACCTGCCCCAGAGTAGCCACGACTCGGCCAACTACAACAACAATCAGCTGGAGAACAACCAGGCCGCCGCCGCCAAGATGGTGGACCTTCAGCTCAACAACTACACACAGTTGATCCCCTCCTGCTCCACCACATCCTCCTCCACCTCTCCCTCATCGGCGTCCACTGCCTCCAGGGGGGTCCGGCCAGGCCTCCCCTCCCCGCTGGACAACGACTTGCACTTTCACCCCGTACGTGGCTCTGACGTCATTCTGTCGGTCGATCGCTTGGCTGCATGCGTCCACTTTCTGGACAGCAGTCGGACATTAGTTTTCTGTGACCGGTCCCTTCACGTCGGGGAGACTTTATATGTGGAGGTGGGTCACTTAGGCCTGCCATATTTCGGAGCGCTGCTGTTTGGTTTAACGTCATGTGACCCCGCGACTCTACAAGCCACAGACCTACCGGCGGATCCAGAACTCCTGCTTGACCGGAAAGAGTACTGGGTTGTCCATCGCGGCATTCCCATTCCCTGCTCTGGAGATGTGCTCAGTTTCACCCTGCTGTCCACCGGAGAGGTGCACCATACCGTCAACGGGGTGGGGCGCGGACGACTGCTCTGTGTGGATTCTTCTCAGGTGCTCTGGGCCTTCTTCACCCTCCACGGCGCTGTCAACAGACTCAGGATACTAGGTAAGACTGGCCAAGTCTGTAAAGATACATCAGCAAAGTTTAGATGTAAAAAGAACGTTTGCATCATTACATTTTACAACATTAGATGTGTAGATGTTTTTTGCTCATGCTCTAAATGGAACATAAAAGTAAAAAAAAGTCCTTGGCATTGTTGCATGTGAACAAATGTGGAGCACGTGCATGCTGCAGGGGTATGGCGAGTAATTAACGTAGCAGCTACCATCCCAGACGTACAGTGTTGGGGAGTAACTAAATACATGTATTTAAAATACGTATTCAGAATACTAACTGTATTCAGGTACAAATACTCTCTCATTTGAGGGTATTTTGAATACAAATACCAAAGGAATACAGAGAGGGAGAGAGAGAGAGGAAGGAGAGAGGGGAAGGAAAGGGGGAGAGAGGAAGGAGGGTGAGAAAAAGAAGAGAGAGAGGAAGGAGAGAGAGAATGAAAGAAGAGAGAGAGGAACAAGAGGGAGATGAAGAAGAGAGAGAGGAAGGTGAGAGGGAGAGGAAGGAGAGAGAGAGGAAGGAGAGAGAAAAAGAAGAGAAAAAGAGAGGAAGGAGAGAGAGAGAGAAAGAAAGAAGAGATGAAGGAGAGAGGGAGAGGAAGGAGAGAGCGAGAGGAAGGAAAGGGGGAGAGCGGAAGGAGAGAGAGAAAAAGAAGAGAGGGGAAGGATAGAGTGAGGGAGAGGGAGGAGAGTGAGGAGAGACAAAGAAGAGAGACAGAGAGAGAGAGGGAGGAGAGAGAGAACGAAAGAAGAGAGAAAGAAGAGACAGACAACAGTTGGTGTAAAAGTGTTGCTACATATTTTTAATCTTTCATCATATTTATACAAAAATATAAAGCAAATGAAGGTGAAAGTATCTAAGTATTCAGAATACAGTACGCCGATTGGGCAAAGTAACTGAATACGTTACAAAATACATTTTAAGACAAGTATTCAGTATTCTGTAACGGAATACAATTTCAAAGTATTCTCCCCAACACTGCAGACGTAACCAAAGTTCTTCGTAGTCACAATTTAAAAAACACTTTTTACCATATATCCCTGATCTCGCATGGACCGTAACAGAGGAAAGTGAAGCACAAACACTCACCTCAAACGAAAGGGGCACAAACCCGCAATTGGTCCAGAAGAACAGCAGGACTAGTAGAGGCCTGGCAGTGCGTATCTCCTCTGGGTGGGGATCGTAGGGGGCCTTGTGTACATATACAAGCAGGTTCTTCTCGCCACCTCTAATCTGTCTGAATGTGAATGTCATAAAACACAAAATGGTGAAACCACTGAAAAACTACAAATATGCAAACCCAATCTTAACACTTAATGGTTTTCGGAGGATCGTATTACTACTATGCTTTGATTATTCAAATTCACCACTAGCCCATCCGTCCAAGGGAAATGGATCCTTCCTTTAAATTGGTTTTCTCCGAGGTTTCCTCAATTTTTTTACCATGTGGTTTTTGTTTTTTTGGGGTTTTTCCTCGCCGTAGAGGAAGGTCTAAGGATGGGGGATACTCTTATTCACGGGACATTACATCTGCTCGAGACATTTCATTCGTGTGTGACTTATTTTTGATCATTCTTGATGTCTGATATTGATTTGTTTTTGTCCAGACCGACCTCTGAGATGACTTCTGTTATGATATTGGGCGTTACAAAAATGAATTGATTGATTGATTGAAATCCTGAACCTATTATTTGGTACCACAGGAACCGTGCAGCCCAGTCAAGCCCCCAGCCTCTCGCAGAGCAGCAGTCCAGACGACAGCGACTCTGACTTGGCCTTCAGTGTGAACCGCTCCTCTTCTGCGTCCGAGTCCTCTTTGGGTGAGACGCAAAAACGCAAAGTGGAGTTGTGCAGTCAGCAACAATCACACGATCAACATCAAGGAATTTTGATTCAAGTTTTTGATTTTGTTTTTATATAGCTTTTTCCACATACATTAGGCTCTCAAAGCACTTTTTAATGTTTATGAGCAAGTATTCAAATGAGTATCTGTAGCAAAAAGAAAAAAAAAAAATCTAATTTTGTATGTATACATTTTGAACACGGCTATACTGCTTTCTATTAAATACAAATGAAAGGCCTGTAGAGCAGTGGGTGAACAAAGAATTAGCCACTCACCAATAACTTCATGTCTGGCTCATCTTAACCTCACTCATGTTTTCCCCTTCTCTCCTTCTAGTGACGGCCCCCAGCTCTCCCTTAAGTCCTCCGGTCTCGCCCACAATAGCAGTCCCGGAGCTGCCCCCTGGCGGCAAAAACGGGGAGTGCACCATCTGCTTCGACCAGGACGTGGACACCGTCATCTACACCTGTGGACACATGTGCCTGTGCAACGAATGTGGCCTCAAGCTCAAGAGACAAATCAACGCGTGTTGTCCCATCTGCAGAAGACCCATCAAAGATGTCATCAAAACATACAGGCCATAAGTCCATGTCTCCCTGTAGGACACTTCATGGCTGGGGGACAGGGCAGTCTAGGGTTGCCAACCGTCCCTTAAAATACAGAATCGTCCTGTATTTAGCTGTAAAACTATGCGTCCTGTATTGAATCAATAAGGGACGCTATTTGTCCTGTATTTTGGCCACATCTCTCTAAATAAACACGGATTCTGGTCATTCTACTGTTTTTAATGCGTACATCAGCTCGTAATGATGTATCTAGATCCATTTAAGGCTACTAATTGATACAAATGTATTAATTAATAAAGTAATGAGTAAATAAATAATCTGTCACTGCTTATTGAAAGATTATTTTAAGCATTGTAGTTTATGAAATGGCAACTGTGGCAATTATGGCATAATTATTCCATTAAATTCAAAAACATCGTAAAATCCACCAAAACAAAGGAAATTAGAGCTGGTGTCTATAAAATTGGCCAGAGGGAACCCCAGTGACAAAAAAGTGCATTTACTATTTGTATTTTTTAACCTCTTAAGCCCTAACATCCCCATTTTTGGGGACTTGACACTTTTAGAGACAATCCTTGTTTATTTTAATCTTATGTAAAAAATGCCAACATTTTCAACGACAGAATAATGGATAGAGCCAGATTTTATTTTTATTTTGTGCTCAAAAGTTCACCTTGAAAGAAAAAAACAGCAACATGTTTTGAAATATTTTAACCTTTTAAGCCCTAAGGTCCCCGTTTTTGGGGACTTTCCACTTTTAGAGACGATCTATTTTTTTAAATGAGTAGAAAAAAGTGCATTTTTTTTTCTTGGCAAAACTGTATTTCATGACCAAATATATAAACAGGATCCAAAATTTTCAATTTCATTTAAATACTACAAATTTGATTCTTTTTGGCCAAAAA